>JAODLD010000038.1:9504142-9521664 GCA_026781065.1 Mormyrops boulengeri
ACAGTACTCCTAAGGTTTTGGTAGGGACCAAATCAGCCCCTAAACATGCACAGTACTCCTAAGGTTTTGGTAGGGACCAAATCAGCCCCTAAACATGCACAGTACTCCTAAGGTTTTGGTAGGGACATGTCCCTATCATCCATACCCAAATGTATATCCTTAGCTCATCTGACACAAGCTTTCTAGGAGCAAATCTGTCTAACAAACATGCTCTTCAGCCTACTGATTACTTGATGGCTAGAGTATGTTTGCAGGCCGGCTATCTTAATGTTTCTTGAATAGCAGTCTTATTATCTTTGAGTAGGCTTATATATTCTACAAAAGGTGTACATTGTGACTTCCATTTTAATGCCTCTTTCTATACCAAGACACAGAACTAACATCTTTGTCGTGGAATAGCAATTGCTAATTCATACTTGAGTTTTTCCTGTGCGCTTTCAGTCCACTCGCTGGGTGAGTGATGTAATTTTTCATCAGGGAGTTAGACCGTGGGCATGTAGCCCAGATTGACTAGGTGTTTTCTGTAGGTGGCAGCAGTAACTTTCACAGAGTAGATGACGCAGAAGTTGCGGAGGTATCAGCATATCTAAATTTACTGTCCAGATATTATACTGTGGTACATAATATTTTCAAAAGGAACGCCATTCCGGCATTTTGCCATGTCCATGCACCAAAAGGTCCTGACTAATTGTGTCGTAAGGATGTGGGATTTGAAAATGCTGCGGTATGCCGTACTACATTAATACTGCCCAAGCCTAACTTTAAAACTACTCATAAAAAGTTTACCCATTTTGCTATACTGCTTGTACTGTATTTGTTTTTGATGCTATACATCTGTCCTTTCATGGTCTGCTGGAATTTGCCATGTATGTGCACCGACTGAGACCATGTGCATCCACGGACAAAGACTGTCCATGGACCAAAAGCGCATGCAGAAAAATGAAGCATGAAGTAGGCTTACGGCTCCAATGACCTTCATGGATTCTGTTGAGCACATCCACGTGCAGTTCATCTCGGATTAGAATCTTCACACAAGAGCAATCCATTTGCCTCTAACAAGTAATCTCAAGCACCCATTTTACTAAAATGGAATATGTCTTAGCTCAACTTTTGTTGAGGAATTTCATAACTGTGTCATGTAGCTCTTCTTAGCATTGCCTTCTTATTACAGGACAAATAAAAAAAAACTATTTAAAAATGTATACAAATCTGAGGGCAAAGCCACAGTAACACTGCGATGATTTATTTGTGCATCCCCAACGTACCATGGAAAAGGGGCAAAAGATTTCAAAGTTTCAAATAAAAGATGAGTATTCTAGAATGCACACTTTGCGATACAACAGCACTGTCCTCCCTACTCTCCCAGGAAAGCTGGGCTCCTTAAATACCCAAGACTCCATCCATAATAAGCTGCCCTACTTGAGTTCTATATGCCCAACTGAGATCAGAAGACAAACACGCAGACAGAAAACAGCAAAACAAATAAAACACACCACAGCTAAAACATAAGTCAATACAATGTAAATGTTTGCCTTTGCTTCTGTATAGAGGGGAAATGTAATGGAAATTGAAAATTGGAATATTAAAAAATAAAGCTAACTTTTATAAAGCTAATGTCAGCGAGGGGGAACTCCATTACATACTACCTGTATCACTGAATCACTCAGCAAGGGTCTTCAATGGTCTCCAGTTTGGACTTTGATATAATACATTCCCGATCGCATGAGTAGCCATACTTTGTACATGGTTTGTGGGAGACAGAATTTGCTACCTCTAGTTGTTTACCAGGGACATACACTGCTTTCACTTTGAAGTGCATGGGGCACATCAGCAAACACTGGTACTTCAGTGGAACACAATCAATGTTATAGCAGTTAGTCAGAGGGACTAATCATTTGTGGACTGTTTGCTGGTAAAATCCATCTGGGCTTTGTAAGTAGGGGGCAGAATGGTCACATGTCCTAATTGCTACTAGGCGGTCTGTCTCAGTTTGGAAGCAACTGTGGTCCACTTTTGATATGCTTCTCAAACACATAGCTGGCTGCATGCATTGTGTCACCAGAGACGTGGAGCAGAGTAGCGGCCAAGCCAAGGTTACTGTCATCAGTGCTGAGCAGCGTTAGAGTCTCAGCATTACAGTAAGCTGGAGCTGTGGCTCTCATGTCCTTCACCTTGTTCAGAGCCTGCTTTCTGACCTCTACCCACAGTCCTGGCACAAATATTTTATTCAATTTGCTGGCGACCAATCACAAGTGAGGGGCTGGCCATATCGTTGAAGTACCCTGGCTCTGATTTGTTGAAGTGACATTTGTCGTAATTCAGTTTCAGTCCAGACTATTTGATTGTTTTCAGAAGTGCCAGAAGGTTCTCATCATAGTCATGCTGATCATTACCACAGACGAGAATGTCATCCATAATGACCACGGCGCCTCTGTGATCATCTCTCATCTCTCTTTGGGAGCTGGTGTGAGCCCGAATAGGGTAATCTCAGAGGAGGAATGAACATGATCCGATTCATGGAGCTTCGATCCAATGGCACCTGGGAGTTTTGGGACTGTGTCCACTAATGTTGGAAGCATGAAGCCATCATGATTTACAGCTTGACTCAAAGGCTTTAACACAAAACCTGACCTTATCATTATTTTCAACCACAGTAACAATTGAGGCATATTGTTCTGCAGGATCGGTGTCGTCTGTGATGGTCCTAAGGAGTGATAGCAACCTTAGATAGCAAGGGAAAGGGAGTTCTGTGTGTGGTGGCTAGGCTATATGGTGTAGTATTGGCAGTCAAAACCCTTGTGGAGCCCTAGGCAAGTTTCACCATCAACCCCTCCAACTCATTCCCCCCAGCAAGCATCACCACTAGCACTCGCTACCATCCCATAGCTGTTTTGCGCCAGCACCGGAGAGGGCGCAAGGACATATAACGGCACAAGGAGCATGTGGAACGCCGTGCTGCTGCACTGTCCGAGACAAAGTGAAATTGGCTTGGTCAGTTGGCGCCGTCTCAGAAGGTAGCGCTGAGTAGCAGACTCCAGCTAAATTTAGTGGACTCACAGTTCAGCAAGCTTTTATCTTTATTGACAAGCCTCATCCTTTCAGCACTAGCGATGTGACCTGTCTGTAAATGTCCCTTTAATAGCAAAAATCTAAAATGCTTGTTTTTCTTTCAGTCTTTGCCTAGAGATTTGGGTGGTGTGTAGCTCAGTGGGTCACTGCCCATTTCCTGATGGTCATAAGTTTGAATCTGCCACAACAGAAACGCAGGGACGCAAATGCGGTTAGCAGGCTTTTACTTCAGGGAACCAGCAAACAGATGGTGAATCAGCATGCAGGGTTCTTGGTCGGGGTCACAGAAGAGAATTCTGCAACCGGGGATGTCAGTCCTACAAGCACACGAAGGACAGCGGGTAAGAACACTGGAGAGGTATAAAGGGAGCAGGCAATTGGGAGCTAGTGAGGAAAAACAAGTAATGGCGGAACGAAAAACAGAGCATTAATGTTCAGCATGTTGCATGACGCATGACAATACCTCGCATTGAATGTTTAGACTGCCAAAGCTAAATAGGTGATTAGGACTGCGTGAGCATGCGGGACATGACAGCATCTTGTGGCTGAAGTATGGCTGTTGGGCCGTTGAGTAAAGCCCTTCACCTTAATTGTTTCATGAGGCCTGGATCCTGGCTGAACCTTCTCTCTCACCCCAAGATTTTCTGACATGTATTGTTGCTTTGAATAAACATGTCCGCTAAATGCATAAAATTAAATAAATTTCCCCAATGCAATTTGCTCTTCCTCTAGGACTCGTAATGTCAATACTAGTTTTCACCATCAGGGGCCACCCTTGTATACTTTCATATGAGGATTTCACATCAATTTTAAAAACGATTGACCATCTTTCAACAGAATCAGCCCCACTATACTGAAAATGTGATGGAAAATGCATCATTATTTTCCCTAATACACATAAACAGTTCCTTCCTGTTTCTGGATTTCCATGTGACAGCAAAGTGAACTAGCTTATTACATTTCCTACATTGTTAATTCTTTTTGGTGCAGCGCACTTGTTCTGTGCGTGGATGCAGTCACTTCAGGTGCATTCTGCATCTCATTTTATCTCACCCTGTTCCTCTTTGTTGTACGATCCCTTGAAGCGGCTCTTGTTTCTGCCCTGTCCATACTGTACCTCACTTACCCCTGTTACCATCCCACGCTTGCATTTTGTTGCTTAATTGGCTCACACCGCCTGGCTGTCTGAACTGCTTTGCCTAAAGTTAGTTCAGCTTCCATGTGTAGCTTTTCAGAGATACGGCGATTTGCAATTCTGATGAAAACTATGTCTGGTATTTGTTCCCTAGGAAAAGCTTCAGCTGTCTCTCCCTCTCTTTGTTGCCGCTGGTGAAAACAAACTCTCTCATGTATAACAGTTCTCCATGGTATTGCCATGTCCCTTACATTTACTGACAAAAGTCTTGTGATTATTTTCAAGAGAAGCTTCCACTAACATGAATGGCTTGTATGCAGTCTCAGCATCTTTCCTTATTGCATATAAAAGGGCATTGATTTGCACCTCAGCATCCTCTTTGTCTAGCTTTGCAGCAACGTGAAAATGGTTGAAACGCTGGATCCGCGCCAGCTAGGATGCTGGTTGTATAAATTCAGAAACCTCTGGTGCATTGGCGTTAATAGCTTTCTGTGGGTACAACTAAATCTTTTGACGCCACATCGCAAAAGGAATATGTAGATATATTAGGTTATATATATGAAATATAATAGGTCACAGATAATTGGTCATTGAAGTCCTGCTGTTTTATGGGCTCACATACACTGTTTGTCACACACAGCCCATGTAGTATTAGTAGGTAATGCTTATGTGGTTCCTTTTAACCCTCTGGAATCTGAGGCCTGTCAGACACCTATGAGTTAGTCTGACATGCCTTGACATTTTTAAATATTTCCCCTGTCTAAAAAACATTTATCCCAAAGTGCCGTGTATGCTTTTATTCAGCACAAGCTTAGCACTAATAATCTGAGACCATTTAGAATGTCATTCTTTTACTTTTGTGCATGCTTGGCTGCCTGGATGTCCGATGTAACTATACTATATTTCTCTTTCAGGCATAATATTTTGTATTTAAGCAGGTTTAAGGTTATCATTCCCTACAAAACTGAATCTGAAAAGGATGTCATTCCGTCTCTGGTGACAATTGTTCTATCAAGGCAAAGAACAAACCTTCTACATCGACCTCTTTAGAAAACAGATGCCATTCCCTTTGTTCAGAGACCTTTAAAATAGCTGTGTCACTAAGGCAGCAAGCATTTCCGCAGCACTTGCCACCGAAGGTTTCGTTGTATTCCCCTGACAAACAGTGTCAGTGAAAGACAAATTATGAATGGCAGTGACTGTCAAAGCTGACATTTCGAGGTATTGGAGAAGAATCTGGGGTCACAGACGGGCCAAAGATCCTTGAAAAGGAAAACTGATGATAAGATTGCTGTTAAGAGGAATGTGCCAGCAGACTTGGTTTTATGCAAGTTATGGACCTACAGTAAGAATATGTAAGATCCCATCCATGAAAAAGAACATATTACAGTATTTCTGATAACAATTAATCTGATGTTACTGTATTATTATTTATTTCACTGGGGGGGGGAGTTAAAGTGGATGCAGTGTAACCTTACATGTACTTATGCAAATGGAAAATAAAGAACTTATCAATTATAGTAATCAATTTATTTACATGCAGATGCACTGATGTGATGTCATATGCATGTAGATCCACATCTGTTTGTAATGTAAATGTACATATTTAATTTTAAGGTTTGTTCTTTTTTTGGTAAATGTAACCTTTTAAATTGGATTTCTTTATCATCGATCTGAAGCATTTCTTATGTCTTTAAACAAGCCCACATAGCCTCCACCCCCTCCAAGCATGAAAGTTCAGGATGTCTTTGAACATGCTGAACAGCACACTGTTACACACCAAGGCTGCTGTCGGTTCTCTAATTCACATCATGTACAGCATATCCTCACAGCTGGGGAGATTCCACACTGACAAGCTGAAAGCTTGTTAATGGTAAGACCCCAAGTGCTATTGAATCCCTCCTTTTTATTCATTACATGACTGAGAGATATGTTAATGTAATAGCTGCAAATAATCTACAGACTGTTTGAGCGGCTGACAGAAATTTGGTCAACTCCGGTTCAAAAATACTCTTAAATCAGGCCAAACCTTTCAGAAACATTTTGAGCAAACCTCGAGTTGAGCACACCTGAATAAATAAATAAATTTACTCGTCATCCAATTGCAGCTTTTATAACTCTGCTATTCATAGTTCATTTTTGATGAAAAATAAATTTTGTTCTGCTGTACAGTTTCATAACATTTGCCTCTGAAAACAAATGAGACGTTTTATGAAAGAGGACACTTTCCTGTTAATGATTTCATAACCAGGCAGCAGAACTCAGCATTCTGTTTTCTATTACCTTTCGTTATTCAATTTATCGCTGCCTTGTCTTTGAGACGCTGACCTGACCTATAAAAGGTTGGAGAAAATAAAATTATTGAGGCTCCTTGAAATTTAAAGAATCTAAATTGAGCACACAGATTTATTCTTATTCAAAAAATAAATTAGTCTCTCTGTAAGGTCACAATGTATTGGTGGGTAAAACATCAGTGGATATTAAAGCATATAAAGTAATGTTGCATTAACATACGTACTAACATGAGCTATGTAAGAGTGGCATGTTTACATTTTTAACAGGTGGAATATCTTCAGTGGAACTGAACAGCTATAGAAGTCATACAGTATTACGCAAGCCATATTGCTGTATATTTGAACCACAACCTTTACAAGAGGCGGGGAAATTACATAATTCTGTATTGGTACCTTTTCATTTAGAAATAATTAATTGTTTCTCATACTGAAATTATAATACTGAATTTTAAATGAATATATTGTTCTTTTAAGAGTCATATCAAATATCACTAAGAATTATTATTATTACATATGGATGTTTAAATCAACAGGCTAGAACTCAGATTTTTGGTTTTAGTTTCTTATTATTCTTACTTGATTTTAGAGACTAATGAGATATTGCTGAATGGTCACTGTGTTCACCAAGATATTAGATTTTATGGCACCCTACCTAGGATATACAATGGCTGCTTGTTTGTAATGTCAGTAATATATGAAGATTGTTTAAAATGTGTGGAATGGTTGCCAGGAGTGATCCTGAAAAATCAGGATAAAGATAATTGATATGTTGGTTGGGGAGTTTTAATTATCAAAATATATTTAATTAATATGTTCAAACATGTTTTAAAATCATACAGTTTCAGACATGTTAAATAAATAAATATGTATATAAATAAATAAATATGACAATATAAATGAATTCAGTCCATTACAACAGATTCAGCTCAGATAATTGTGATGAATAATTTAAATTATACCCTTCCATTTATAAGAAGCTGTAATTTTGGTCATACTTTGATGAGCCTGTATTTACTCTTCTGACAGTTCAGAAAACTCAAACAAAATGACTATTGTAAATGAAATAGTAAGTCATAGTATGTAAGTCATCACTTCAAGACAGACATATCCATGTTTTAGTGCGAAAGCAAAACTTCTTGTGGACAATCAAATTGTATGTATTATAATTTCATTTCATTTCATTCAAAGAGAACAATCATGGATGAAAGTCCTGTGAAACAAATGTAATATTAATCAGGAAGATGTAAATGAGCCTCAAAAATAAAATTCAAATGCCAAACGCACTCAGTGCTGATAATATCTGCAATTAGATGTAATTTAACTTGTTATTCCTTCAGGCATAACAGGCCAGCGTAGCTTAGCAAACAAATACAATTATGTCAATGAAATTAATGTGTGCCAGGAAGAATCCTTTAACAGCCTGTGTCATATCTGCCAGAATACCTTAATGAGTTACATGTAAAATTAGTATGTTAGTTTCCCTCACTAATGGAAGATAGATGGATAGATGGATGGATGGATGGATGGATGGATAGATAGATAGATAGATAGATAGGGAACATTTAGCTTATACAGCACTAACTGAAAACGGTCACTGTCTCAATTTTGAGTAGCTAATTATACCATAATGAGGTGGAAAAAAGGAAAAATAGAACGTGAAGAAAGTTTTCAAAATGCAAGTGACGCCTTTATATGGAAAGCAACAGCATTTTGTATCAGTCTCACACAAATAAGAGACGTGAATTATTTTTTAATGAAGAAAAAAACCGCTAGTTTACAATATTAGTTTATGGTGAAAAATAATGCTAGAATACATTTGATTGCCGTCAGCTGCTTCTTAGGATCATGTGTTATGTTCCCTGTGCAGGACCGGCACTCTGTCAGCGACGTCTCCTGGCATGAGACCTGTGTTTTCTGGGATAGCCATTTCAATGTGACACTCTACCAATGTACCACCTAATCCATGTCAGGAGGACACTTTCAGCTAGGACAGAATTTGTAAACTACCATATCAATTATGGACCTGGATTTCACTTAAGCATTAAGTTCTTGCTGTGTGCTGATTGGTCAGTCTCCTGTAATCATGCATGTGTCAGTAATGTTAATGTGAAACAGCTGGATGCGACTTTCAATCAATGAAACCAACCAGTAAAAGTAGAAGTGCAGGGGTGGGCAATCTTATTCACGAAGGGTCAGTGTGTATGCAGGTTTTTGGGATAGCCTTTAGGTCAGCTGTTCAAACCCTGGTGTGAGGACTCTTCAGTCAATCAGTTCTCTAATCACAAAACTAAGTAGGGAGTTGCGGCAAAAACCCGCACATACAATGGCAGTTTCTGGATAAGATTCCCCACCCCTGCCCTACTGGATAAATGTCTATGGAATATGCATGAATGGATGGATAATACCATTGTTTGTAGCACTGGAGGAGAACTCATACATTATCTCCTTAAGTGAGCTTAATGAACCTACCATTTACACCAAGTTATGTAGCTATATTTAAAAACAAGTTTGTTTTGGCAGATTGTTGTTGAGTGGGCTTCTCACAGAGATTAAGACGGAAAGAAGATGAAGGCCCGGTACCCCTAGCCATTTCGCTGGCCCCCTCCTCAAGCCCCACCAGGTCTCCCCTGTGCTAATTGCCGATTAGCACCCCGGGAGCAGTCTAAATTACACTCAGCTGTGGCTTGTCCTCTGATCAGCAGGAGCTCACAAGGCGATGAGTGCTCTACCCAGGATGTCAGCTGAAGACTGTACAGAGCCAAAAATACAGCAACAATTATTTTGTCTCTTCCTCTCTTGCGTGACTCCTTTAGAAGTGACTTTAATGAGCCGGGACCATTTTGTTGGCATTAACATCAAAGTTGGTCTATGGTAGATTCCTTTATTCTTTTGCCGGTTTGCTGAGTAAATTTGTTCGGTTTGTGCGTATTCTGTCCGCAATGTAATGAGGCGAACCTCATTCTTGGCCATGACAATATATGGGCTTGTGGCAGAACCGTGCAATGCGTGCAATTTACTTCAGTCTTTTTTTCTTCACCGTGAGTCCTTGCTGTGACACTTTTACCTCTGCCCCTCATTACTGTGAAAGCTCCAGTGTGTGTGTGTGTGTCTGTGTGTGTGTGTGTGTGTGTGAGTGAGTGTATGTATACTTAGCATCAGAGAGAGAAAACACAACTGAATGCTTGCATCAGGAGTGGGCAGTATTACCCAGAAAGGGCCATTGTCTGTGCCAGTTTTTGCTGCAACTCCCTAAGTAGATAACGTAAAGGTTATCCCAAAATCCTGCATAGACACTGGCCCTTTGTGGAGAAAAAGCCTGGTATGCATGATTATCAACCAGTTCTATAACTGTTTATCCAGTAGAGGGCCACAGTGAGCCTATAGTCTTTCGTGGTAAGTACAGGGCATTAGGCAGGGGACACTATGGATGGGAAGCCCGTCCATTACAGGGCACAGACTCAGAAACCATAGGTAAATTATAGATAGAAATCAACTTAAACGGAATGTTGATGAGCGTAAGAGGCAACCCCGGGGCCTCATGTATAAATGGTGCGTATGCACGACAATGGGCTGTGGGCTCCTTCACGCGCGTAAAATTTCACGCTAATTGGGATTTAAAAAGGAATTGTGCGTAGATCTGTGCTTACGTACAGTTTTGCGCATCTGGATTTTTTCTTGCGTACGCACATTCCTAGTTTTGTCCGTACGCCATGTTTTAGTGTGAATTCTACGCACGTCGTTATACATGAGGCCCCAGGTATGCAGATGGGCTGCTAAGTAAACTCTGCCAGCACTTTCATTCACAGCTGTCTCATGGTATGGGTTCAGCCCTAGAAAACACTGCTGAGGATCTACCTGGCTCATCACAGGGAACAAGGCAGGGGACTCCCTAGATGCTAGGTGGGAAAGACACACACAAAGCCAGGGGCAGCAGTCAGACCCAAACCTGGATGCATGAGGCCACAGAGTTAACCACCATGCTGTCTCATCAAATGATTACACACATTGAGTTGAATGAGTTTCAACATTGTGTGCAGTACTGTGAAACTTATTTCAAAATCTCTTTGTGTGAAGGAAATGTTTTCTTCTGATCAGATTTGCCCTCAGTTTTTTGTGATACCGTGTACTGAAACAGACCTTGTATTCAAATATTCCTTATACTGTATGTACTATACTTAAGATAAAAAAAATAGTTCTTATAACTTTTTTCTTATATGGACAAATACCAAGTAATATTACTTTTGCTTCCCACTGAAAAACTAATGTAGAAACACCATTATTGGACTGAAGCTAGCCTTCCTAGGGTGCCATTTCGCACTAGTTCCCATGGATGACTAAAAACAGTCATTGGTTCCGGCCCAGCAAACATCCACAAACAGCTCAAATCGCGTAATGCTAAAGCAGTCTAATGTTTTAGGCTATCTGTGTCTTCCATACATTTAACACTTGATTAGGTGTAGCAGAGTGAGGCAAGGAGGCCAGTCTGTAAATTTACTATATTTATGTCTGTGTACTTATTATTATTTTTTAAAGACCAACGCTGTATATATCCCTGTCCATCTTCATTAATATTCATAACTGCTTATGTGCTACAAGGTGACTGTGAGCATAAAGCCTTTCTCATGAAATATGGGGTGAAAGGAAGCCGATACCCTTGACAGGATGCCAGTCCATCACAAAACACACAGTCACTTACTAAGTGCAATTTAGGGAGACTAGTTCATCTTTTTGAACTGCGGAAGGAGACTGAAATACCTAAAGAAAATGCATGATATTCAACTGATTGTTAAATTAAATGCAGTTTTCTAGAGACACATTCCATACCCTGGTTTAGGTTAAAATTAAAACTGTGATTCTAAGAAAGGTATAATGAATTATAATGGCATTACAAGTGCTATATTTGTTTTGTTTTTAATTAAGAGCTTAAATGGGCATAAGTATACGGTACCCTAATTTTAAGCAGTAACCAGCACATGGCTGGAACTTGTGTAATACTTGACTGCTTGTGTTTGAGTGCCTGTTTGGAAACCAACACAAAACTGTTGAGAATGTCTATATGCTGCACACAGAGCCAGGGATTGAACCCAGAACCCTAGCAGTGTGGGCAACAGATCTATCCTGCACCATTTGCATAGTAGTATAGAAGGGCACAATTCTAATATCTATAGTAAAACTTCAAATCACAGGCATAATCTAAATTGAAGACTTCAGTGATCTTGTGTTTGTATGTTGCTTTCATCTCCCCTCCCTCTCTCGCTCTCTCTCTCTTTCTCTCTCTCTCTCTAGCTGGCTTGAATAAAAAGCTTATGAAGCTTTGAAAAACTGTTCCTGTAAGTGGAAGGGTGTAAACTGACTGAAAGCAAACAAAACTTCAGGTGGACAGAGTTGGAAGACAAGGTCTTAATATGCAGAACACACAGCGTCTCCGTCAGGAAAAACAAAGCAAATTTTAAGCTCAGCAAAAATGAGCTTGATTCTCTGATGAATGATTTTTTTCTTGTGTCTGCTTGCTCTTCACCTCTTTTCTATTAACGTGCTCAAAACACTCATTGTGAAGGCTTTCATTACGCAGACAAGTGTCACATTTACACAAACATAGGTTGTTGGCCGCACTGATAAACAAGGAACTAGAAAATTCAATAATAAAATATATACAACAACAATAACAATAATACAAATAATGGCATTAACAATTCTTATTTACAAGTCCAAGTAAATCCTGAAAATCCAGACAACCATCCTACTCTTCTCTGATATTTTTGATACTATGATGTTTGCATGCATCTACACAACATAAATATGCATATGAAGAAAAATGAATACCACTCAAAGTGAATACCATTTAAAGTGAATACCACTCAAAGTGAAAACCATTTAAAGTGAATACCACTCAAAGTGAATACCATTTAAAGTGAATACCATTCAAAGTGAATACCACTCAAAGAGAATACCATTTAAAGTGAATACCACTCAAAGTGAATACCATTTAAAGTGAATACCACTCAAAGTGAATACCATTTAAAGTGAATACCACTCAAAGTGAATACCATTTAGAGTGAATACCACTCAAAGTGAATACTATTTAAAGTGAATACCACTCAAAGTGAATACCACTCAAAGTGAATACCATTTAAAGTGAATACCATTCAAAGTGAATACCACTCAAAGTGAATACCACTTAAAGTGAATACCACTCAAAGTGAATACCACTTACAGGTGTAAAGTGAATACCACTCAAAGTGAATACCACTCAAAGTGAATACCATTCAAAGTGAATACCATTTAAAGTGAATACCATTCAAAGTGAATACCATTCAAAGTGAATACCACTCAAAGTGAATTCCATTTAAAGTGAATACCACTCAAAGTGAATACCACTCAAAGTGAATACCATTTAAAGTGAATACCACTCAAAGTGAATACCATTTAAAGTGAATTCCATTTAAAGTGAATACCACTCAAAGTGAATACCACTCAAAGTGAATACCATTTAAAGTGAATACCACTCAAAGTGAATACCATTTAAAGATAAATAAGCAGTACACCTGCTGTCATCTGCATACCATTAAAGCAGTCCATCCATCCATCCATCCATCCGTCCATCCATCCATCCATCCATCCATCCATTCATTCGACCCTCCATTTAAGGATCACAGGGCCCTTAAAGTAACTTTTTGGCACATCATACTTAGTTATTTTTATATAATGAGGATAGCTGTATTTCACTAAAATAATTTAATTTTTGCATTTAAAAAATCATGAATAATGTTGGGCCTCGGGGTATCTGAGCAGCATATCTGCTGATCCAAGAAATCACTGCCAATTTGCAAGATGTTTTCTTCCAAGGTATCCAAGGTTGCTTTGCCAGAGGAATATCTGCTTTGTGCCTCGGCCGTAATACCCTACATCACTTTAGATAAGATAAGCAGACGGTCAAATCAAAATCGCATCGTCAGATGTTTGGCAGTTATTCGTAATGGCAGACAGTTATTTTAGTCACTGTAAAAGACCTGAGGAAAAAGGTAAAGCCTTGATGGGTAAAACTGAAGTTCATCCATCTTGCAGCTGCTTATCCTGGTCAGGGTCGTGATGAGGGGAGGGGGGCATTTCCCAGGAGTGATGGGGCGGCTGGCTGGCAGGCATGCAGGTCCATCGCAGGGCAAAGGCACACGCTACGGGTAATTTAGCCTAACAGCATGTCTTTGGACTTCTGAAGGAATCCCCTGCGACATGGACAAGACATGAAAGCTCGACACACAGAGCAGTGGCGCCTCATCGCATCTGGTGTCATTGTCAAAACGTTTTCCTCAAAATTTCGGATTATCTGAATGCCTAAAATGTTTGTTTTGTCACAGTATTTGGAATCAAATAATGAACATAAGGAAAAGGCACATATGTACATACCCAAGCCAAAGCTATCAAAACTCAGGAACACCCGAACACTGTTAACATACTTCTATTTGTTTCACGTGCATGCGCGCGCACACACACACACACACAGGATTGTAATTATATCTTTGTGGGGACTCTCCATGCATTTCTATACAGAAAACTCTAATCCCAGCATGACGACCTTAATACCCTACCCAGCCCTAACCCTAACCATAAGTAACCAAACAAAATACTTTTGGCATTTTTTGTTTTTTAATTGCATTTACAGATCTTTGTGAAGACCTGAAAAATTGTCCCACAACGTTAAAATAAGAGGTTTTTATTACATTGTGCGGTACATTTGGTCATAATACACATAATACACACACACACACACACACACACACACACACACACACATCAGACCAAACGCTTTCAGAGATACCAGGGAACATCCCATGGAAGTGATCTGAAATATGCATTTTTTTAATATTGTTTAAATATGCATTTCAAAATATAAATTCAAAACGTTTTTATATGTCTCACATGACCTCTAGTACTGTTACAGTACAGTTTGGAACGTCCAAATTAGCTCACTAATTAGCTAACAAGCAGTATTATGAAACTTCGGTTAATCCGTTAAATTAAATTCAGAGGATGTCAATCTCAAGACACATGAAACAGATCTCAGGTCAGTGTCAGTTACAAGTTATTGGGACTTTGAAGAAAGATTAACAAGATCTATTTCTTATAAAATAAAGGAAACTCCAAGAGCATCTACTTGTAAACCAGTGGACACCATCTCAGCTCCTATGAGTTGAGTTTCCTTTATAAAGGACAAACATACTAGCATACACAACAAAACCGGTGTTATCACCTCCTTCAAGATGTTTTATCGCTTCCTTTTCCCTGCCTGTATCTGTGCATATGTGAGGAGGCTTTCAGCTTTTTTCCCCTTCCATATAGCCAAGGGGCCAAAATATCGGCCCAGGGCATTGTGGATGTCCAGAAGAGATGTTGTGTTCTTGTACATGTATGTGTGCTTGGGGGTGCTACTACCCTTTCATACAGGAAATGTTACCATTTCATCTTTCATGATTCCATGATTGTGCCAAGAGCTCTATATTCCTGGGCTCTGTTGTATTTTTGCTCTAATTCTGGCAGGATTTGGTAGGCTGAGAAATCAGTCTGGGATGTATGGGGGAAAGTCCCCATGATTCTTTAGGCTTTAAAGGTAAAAGTTAGTATTTTATCTACTCTAAAGTTGACAGACAGTGGGAGGAAAGTACAAGAGATCTAAATGTTCACTTATACTTGTCCAAAGGCTACTGAAAAGAAAAAACATACCTTACAACCAGGCAGCTAGAATAATGATCAGGTGACAAGCACAGGGATGGTGAACTGACTCAACCTCTTAACTCTTAACAGAGCCCCACTATCCCTCAAATACTCAAGGATAGCATTTTCTGTCCTGCTATACTCAGCATTTTCTGTCCTGAGTACAAGTCAGAGTACATTTCAAACATTGTGGTCAAAGATCCTCATCACCAGGGTCTTTAATTCTGGAATGCACACTGGCACTGAAGCTATCCAAACTCATCATAAAAACTTATTAACATGCACTTGACATAGAGTCCACTAACATTCAGTGTTGTCAGAATTCAGCAGGAGGAAATTCAGTATAGAGTTCAGAATAAACCAGTGTCTAATGTCCTGCATGCAGGTTTCAGGTTCAGAGAGCTGAAATATTTCACTGGGTTTGGCAGATTGAGGTATAACAACAGTGATTAACCACATGTTTTTTGAATAATATCCTGAAGGCTGTGCAAAGCAGTGAGACCAAATATATAGTAATTAACAAAAAATACCTATGTGTCCCTCCTTGTCCACAGTCACCCGCACCCCCAAACACACCAATCCTCAAGGATTTAAAAAAATTATAATAATAACAAAAGTGACTTCGACATCTATAATTCTCTCTCTGACAGTGTCTTAATGTTACTGCAGTCATTCAACTTCCCTGTTGTTGTGTGTGTCAACACCCAAGGGTGCAAAAGCCTCACTATTCCAGATCTTTAAAACCCCTGCCTCCAAAAATACATCTACCTGCTTATGTGCCATGGACCATAAGGGGGGGGGGGGGGTTCTGAGCGATTCTGACAGCACATACATAAATTGATGTCAGGTGTGTTGACATACAGAAGAAAAAATTAAAATGCTTGTCTGTTTTTTTTTCAGCTTATTGGTATGTGAATTTACTGCCATGCTACATTGCTAAGAAACATAAACGTGACAACAGAATAATTTAATATATATGGAAAGACCTAAAAGGTCACAATATAAGCAGAAAATAAATTGTACCTTCCATCCATCCATACATTTTCATAACCACTTATTCAGTACTATCCCTGGAAACACCGGGCTCAAGGCATGGAACACCCTGGATGGGGTTTCAGTCCATTATAGGGCTCAGACTTATCCACTATGGAACATTTAGAAACACCAAGTTGTCCAGCGACAAATTTTTGAACTTTGGAATTGTGAAACTGGAGTAACTGGAGAAAATCCAGAGAATCACATGGAATGACATGCAGGTACTCTGAGCCACTCGCTAGAATGTCATGTCATAAATACGGATATTTAAAGGTGAGAATGGGGTTTACATACCTTTATTTTCCACTGCTCTTTCATTTGCTGCTCCTTCATTTAGAACTCTGTTTAAAATATATAACATCTTAGCTAATTAGAATTTAATTGGCAATTCATATTATATTTTGTAATGTATTAATCCATATTTAATTGAAGTGTGCATTTTAAATACACATTTATAAACAGTTTACTTATCTAATTATGCGGCAAATAATGAACAAGAATGTTCTAGAGTAATGATTTTGAGTAATGATCCTTTCCTGTTACCATTTCATTCTATAACTTTCCAGGACAAATGCATATGTTATAAAATTATTAGCCTTTATTATTAAAGTCAAATTAACTTGCAAAAGGCATATAGTCTCTTGATCTATATACCAGTAAGGATTTGCACTGTTTTCATATCTATAAGCAATGGTATTCAAGTAAATTAGATTACAGCATTTAATTTTACACCTTTATAAAACACAGCTAAGTTTTTAATAACAGTAGAAAATTTTGGTGCAATGAGTGCCGCATACCATGCAAAGGTTATAGCCTTCTCTATTCAACAAGATATTCCACCACTAATGGTAGTTGAAGGGCTTTAAAGGACAATTTAATGTCAATTTAATGTCAGGTAAAGTGGGACTGAAAAATATGATCAGGTATAACTGGTAACACTTTACTCGAGGGTACAAATAATGTATTAGTACACATGTACTTAATGTATTAATTAACCAGAAAGTGTTAGTCACATACTGATCCCATTTTCATTCATCATTATTTCATTCATGACGAAGGTTCATGTACTTCATGCAGAAGCTGTATTAGTTCATGATTTGTTCTTCAGTAGTAACTGAGTTTGTGTCCCCTCAAGTAAGGTATTAACACACCTTTTAATAATATAAACGTTTCAATTTTCCCTGTCACCCAAATCATTTGCAAAGGTGGCAATTTCAGGTCCAGAAAGTAAAAATCCAGACCAGGATTTTGTTTCAACCAACCACTTGAGCACTACTTGA
>JAODLD010000038.1:9521764-9535598 GCA_026781065.1 Mormyrops boulengeri
AACCACTTGAGCACTACTTGACTGTGACTCTTTATGCTCAGCTGGTTGGTTGAAACAAAATCCTGGTCTGGATTTTTACTTTCTGGACCTGGAATTGACACCTCTGCCCAAGTCACACTCATTTTTAACAAATAAAATCTAAACTGGGTGCCAAAGAAAATATGTTGTGAATGATTTACCAATGTCTATACAAGTCAAGATGAAGAAACTGAGGGTCTGTGACTATTACAGTAAAAAACCGCTGTAGTTATTTTTACCTTGGGTAGTACTTTAGGTTTCTTTTCTACTCTCATATACTTTTAGTTTCACTTTCAGTTTCAGTAATAGAAATTCAAAGAAATGCATTCCTTTTACAAACAGCTTTTAGCACCATTTAATTTCCTCTTGACTAATACCAATTTTTAGCAAATTCTTTAGGGAAACCAGTGATAGGTACTGTACAGTTAAATATTCTCCAGCAAGTGCTTTGCTTGGAAAACAATAGCTTGTGCTTTCCATACGAAAAGAGATGAATCCACCTAATATCTTTGCCCACGTACATAAAATTCTTTCAATAAATAGTTTTAATACAGAGGCTTCCAAAAGGCATTTGGTAAATGGCACATGCACTGAATACATCTAATCTCTATTTTTCCAGCATTTTAGGGCTGTTAGTTCTGGAATCTCTCTTTTGTGTCAGCCTTTTTTATAATGCTCAGGCAGCTTAGTGCATGCACTTTGCGAATCTCCACTGGGATGCCAGATATTGGTGTGAATTCAGTCCCAACATGGCAAGCTGAGAATTTGCAAGCACTTTAACACTTTGGTGGGGGAGGGGTGATTGCTACTAAACTTGTTATGGGCAATGCTATTAGTAGCTGCACACTCAATGATGAAAACATTTGGGTCCCCAATTAAGCTACTTCAGAAACTATCAAAATGCACTGCTGAAAGATTCAGAACATAAAGCTTATACAGTGAACAGCAACAATTTTTGTTTAAGTAGCTTTAAGATGACTGTAAATGCTCTTCTAAATCCAACAAGTAGGACACTTCAAATTGTGACCTGGTGTCAGTCCATGGTTATTGTGCATAAAAGTCAGTTTCTCAATGCTAGGAAACAGAACCAACATTTTATTATACATTTCATTCCTCGTGGAAGCCAGACCAAGGCAGGCTCTGACCTGTGACATCACAGTTCAACAATCACAGGTTTTGCCTTAAATGATACTTATGTAACTGCAGTTGAGGTTAAATCCCAGATTCTCAGATCTTTTAAGCCAGGCTCACCTGATAAAAATTAAAGGTATGGAAAGAAAAGACTGCAATTCACTTAAGCATGCTTACCAATGAAAACGTCCAGCCATCCATCCGTTTTCTGAAACTGCTTATCCTGTTCTGGGTTATAGGGGGTCCGAAGCCTATGCCAGAGGCTACAGGCCCAAGGCAGGGAACAGCCCAGGATGGGGCACCAACGCATCGCAGGGCACACTCACACACCATTCATTCACCCACACAGGCACGCACATCAGCAATGGGCAGTTTGGCAACCCCAATTATCCTCAGCAAGTTGTTGGACCGTGGGGGAAAACCGGAGTACCCGGAGAAAACCCCACAACGACACAGGGAGAACATCAAACTCCACACACATGGAACCCAGGTCCCAGAGGTGTGAGACAGCAGTGCTAACCCCTGTGCCACCATCTTGCCCCCAATGAAGACTTATTAGACAATTATATGGAACTACTCAGAAGAAAACAGGTCTTCATAAAAAAATAACGTTGCCATGTTCAAAAGAACATCAAGAGAAATTTTTGTATGTGGAATATATTATAATAATAATAATTGTCTCCAGATATTTCTTGACTGTAAACAAGTATCTGCACAGAGCTTTATCAGATAAGCTCTACTGTACATTGTTTTTTTTCTACTGTAAAACACATTCTAATATTCATTAGACTGCCGTGTATTAATTACTTCTTGAGCAGACAATTTTATCCAAAGGGACTTACATGGCGTATAGCTGCACAGATGGACATTTAGAAAAGCAATTTAGGTTAAATACCTTGCTCAGGGATACCTCACCCGAGACTCTCCTGGGCCTTCAGCCTGTATGCTTGTGGTTGTTATCTTGGTTCTCTAGCTGGTATACTACTTTGTATGCTTCTTATACAATGGCGCTGTGTATAATAATGTCTATTGTAGTCAGTTGTCGAGTGGAGGTCTGGAAATAAAATGCAGGATTGCAAGTTAATTGGCCATTTTTTTCCTCAATATGTATTCACACACAATGGGGTCAAGCCCCTTTAAATAATCAACTCCATAATACTTGAGTAGACTAACTCTTTCCTGTTTGCACTCCTCAGTCCCCTCATCACTTCCCACATCAGGCAGATGACCCTATTTAAAAGCCAACAAGGCAATGAGTTCGATCAGGTTCAACTCGGTTTTATTACCTAAGACATTTGTACGCTCGAAGGTGGTGATCACTTGCCAGTTACCTCATACAATTTACAATCCCTACATGGGTAACCACTTGCTCTCTCCTGCTCCGACTTGAGTTTTCCTTCACACACGCACAAGGGATCGTGAGTCGAATAAGTTTGCAGACAACAAAAACAATAGGTTCAGTTTGACTGCGGCCATCCTTCAACTAATGTATGTCTCTCAAATATACAAATACAATGATACAAAGCCTCAACATTCACTAGCCAGCTGTCATCTCATTTTCTTTCCCTGCGGTGGGATGCAGTGTGAACAATTATTATGCCTTTCTTGCAATCCAGTATATCAGGGCAGGGAAGACTTTTTGAGGGGCCAGGTGCTTAAAGATTAAAAAATGGGTGCTCACTACCATTACAGCTCCGACACAGGTTCACATAAAATTATTTAGGCTCAGGAATTCTGGGATATCGCAGGCCATCATCAGGTTTTTCGGCTAAACAGTTTTACAGAACTGATGCTGTACACTGATCAACCATAACTTTAAAACCACTGACAGGTGAAATGAATAACATTGATTTTCACATTACATTGACACCTGTCAAGGGTGCCATTATATTTTAGGCAAGTGAACAGTCAGTTCTTGAAGTTGATGTGTTGGACACAGGATAAACAGGCAAGCGTAAGGATCTGAGCAACTCTGACAAGTGCCAAATTATGATGGCTAGATGATTGGATGAGAGTATCTCCAAGACAGCAGGTCTTGTGGGGTGTTCCTGGTATGCAGTGGTCAGCATCTACTAAAAGTGGTTCAAGGAAGGCCAACTGATGAACCGGTGACAGGATCACGAGCACCCAAGGCTCACTGATGCATTAGGGGAGTGAAGGCTAGCCCATCTGGTCCGTTACTGCAGTAGAAATTGTCAGAAAAAGTCAATGCTGGCGATGATAGAAAGGTGTTAGAACACACAGCGCATCACAGGTAGCTGCGTACAAGGCTGCAAGTTGCAGGATGGTCAGAGTGCCCACGCTGATGCCTGTTAACCACCAAAAGTGCCCACAAAGAGTACAGAAAGCCTTGGATGAATGTGGCTTGTCTGATGAGTCACGTTTTCTATTACATCATGTGAATGGCTGGGAGCATGTGCGTTGTTTACCTGGGGATGAGATGGCACCAAGATGCACGATGGAAAGAAGGCTGGCAGACAGAAATAACTTGATGCCATGACATTGTGTAAGACCAGTACACCCCTTCATGGCAATGGTATTCCCTGATGCCCGTGGCCTCTTTTTCAGCAGGATAATGTGCTCAGTCACAACGCAAAAATTGTTCCGGAGTGGTTTGAGGAATATGAAAAGGAGTTCAAGGTGTTGACTTGGCTTCCAAATTCTCCAGATCTCAATCCGATTAAGTATCTGTGAGATGTGCTGGACAAACAAGTCCGATCCATGGAGGCCCCGCCTTGCAACTTACAAGACTTAAAGGATCTGCGGCTAACATCTTGGTGCCAGATACTACAGGGCCCTTCAGAGATCTTGGGGAATCCATGCCTCGAGGAATCAGAGCTGTCTTGGAGGCACAAAGGGGACCTACAAAATATTAGGCTGGTGGTTTTAATGTTATGACTGATCGCTGTATATCTACAATAAACAGAGAAAGTCAGTGGTGTCCTTTTTGAGGAATAATTACAGATTGGTTATTCATGCATTCAGTACTTGCAAGAGTTACATTTTAAATGCCCCCCCTCCCTTTTTTTGCTAAACCAATATTAAATTGTATTGAATATGTTTAAAATGTCCATGGATATTGTATTGTATTGTGGATTAAGCTTCAGTAAATGTATGTTTTAATTGCTTTAACATCAAGAGTTCTTTGAACAGCACTAAATGAAAATTATTAAAGTACACTTTTTGTCGAGTGTGGCGTCACAATTAATGTGTTTCCTGACAAAATATTATTCAAAATTAATTGACTTAATATGATAATCAACAAAGATAATTGGGTACCACTTTACAATAAGGCTCCCCTTTGCCACTTGGTAGTAAATAGTAGTAACTCACTAATAAAAAGAAAACTGTTTGTTTAAAACAGTTAATTTGTTTAAAATTGTGTATTAATAATTTACAAAGTGTCATAACCTAACCAGATTATAAACCATTCATAAACTCTTTATATGGGTAGCCTTATTGTAAAGTTGCACCAGCACCACTGATACTCACGCCAACTACTGTAAAACATCCCACTTCCTGTTGTTGATGTGAAATATGTTTAAATTCAGCATTTTATAAAAACGCCACTAAACCCCACCACAAACAAAATGAACATTTCAAAGGTTGTCATTAAAAGTGTGACAGTTCAATTGGTACTGAATGTAGACATTCTGTTCACTCTTCTGTTAAAAGCATGCATCACAGTGTCAGAGGGCCTGATTTGTCCAATTTGCTTTCTCCATAGCAACAGTACCAAACAGAACATAACACTGGAATACAATCTATGACCTTGACAAACCCAACACTCTCAGAACTGACAGCAACAGGAGGGCACATCGCTATGATTTTTTTTTCTTTTTGAGTGATGATTCCTGCCTGTCTAGCTATTTAAGTACAGAAAACATATTTGCATTTGACAAATGTACTAATTACATATGTCCATAATTAAATAACGTCACTAATCCATTAGTTGTAAAATCAAATATATCACAAGGTATTTATTTACTCTTGCATTCATCTTATGCCTGTAAATAACAACAATAATAATAATAATAATAATAATAATTATTATTATTATTATTATACAGACAAGCATAGAGAGATTCTTTTTTCTATATGTGATGAACTGCAGATTAGTTTCACATTATCAAACAAGCTCACAAAAAAAAGAGTTAAAAATATCTATAAAATGCAATTCTTATATGAAATGTGACTGATACCAAACAGTTATAATTAGAAATTAAATACGGGGCCAGAAAGGTACAAGTATTTATTGTTTATTCTAAATTCAAATCTTTGAATGGATGCCAACCAAAAGTCTTATCAGAAACAAAATGTATACATGGAAGAATTTCTCCCCTTCCCCGTCGCATGCATCAATACTGCCCCCTGCTGTCAAGCTGCGAGTGGTCTCTGTAAAATATCTAACAGTGCATTTTCAAATGGCTCTGGGTGAAAACACATTCTGATGTCCAAGGAACGTGCAAGGCAAGAGAAATCTGACACGACCACTTCCCATTTTGAAACCAATTAGACCTGAAATATGAAAATCATACTTCTTTCCTAAATAACTTTTTAAATAACTTTTTAAATAACTTTTGCCTGAAAAAGTCCAGCAGTACATAGACAGTGAACATGACCTGGTAGAAACCAACTACTTGAACTCACTCATTTTGAGGGCAGAGCGAGATTGTGCAGAGAGACTGCCTGATATTTTTTCCTTTTCATAAATATTTATGTGTATTTAGTTTTGTAATTTTCCAATCATCCGTTTTCCAAGCCTGCTTGTCCTGTGCAAGGTTGCAGGCGTTCAGAGCCTATCCCAGAACCTACGGGTGCAAGGCAAGGAATAACCCAGGTTGGGGCGCCAACCCATTGCAGAGAATTTTATTGTATTTCGTTGAATTATTGCATATGTTAGTATGAAGCTATATTATTGAGCAAAGTCTAGGTTAAGTCTAGAATTAAAACACTAATAAAGTCCAATGTACAATTTAAGTTATGTATTACATATACATTCATAGTATCTATCCAGTTGCTAAAAATGTAACTAATTGATTAAGTTTTTTGCGGATTATCACAATTAAGTGACTAACAATTCATCAAAATGAGCGATAGCAATGAACAGAAAATAATAAGCGTGCAAAAACTGTAATTTAGGGTCCAATTTAAACCTGTTTACATCAGCAGAGCTGCACGTATCAGTTCAATATTTCCTTGTAACATCCTTAAATCTTAAATCTATATAAATCTATTGTGTAAACAACAACACTTTGCTATTTTTGTTAAAAATGTGGTGTCCTGCTTTATTAGAGACCTGAAAAATTGGATACCTGCTATACATAAATAGCAGTCTAGTTGTAAGAAATGTAAGAAAATGCACATTTCCAAGCTGCCAGAGGTCAAAGACAGCTACACATTTTCCTGACCACTGTTGATGTAGGTATATGAAGCAAGTACTTTGTAGAACCTATGGTTTGTCTGCTCTCTCTCTCTTTCTGTTGAGTCAGCAGGAACTGTTGCCCTTTTACTCTCCTTAGTATGTCCTTAGTTTCATGATATGAATATGTTTTCGGTGGCAAACTATAGTGTTTTTGGCATCAGGTTGTGCGGCGGCACATTCAGCACTATTTCACGCCGCTGTACCCCTTGTAGTTTCAGACTAACAATCTGATTTGTAAAGTAGAGAGGTCATCATTTTCGATCCCCTGTGCATTCTGGGATAGGCTCCAGTCTCAGCATGAGGCCAACGCCCAGTGAGTGGTTATGGAATAAACTGATGAGCACAGTTTTAGTACTTAAATACGGTAGTTATGTTCTCGGTATATGTCTTAGATAATCTTATGTAACAGATATTTTACCCCGGCAAATGGTAATTTTTGTCATGGTGGCAACAATACGCTGCCGTACTGAAATGGTCAAAATGGCCATATTTATAACGCTGATCCATGTGACATCATAACGCATGCTGATTTGGAGTTTATTACCAACATCTACTTTTCTTATTTATTTCAATTTAAGTGCATTATAATACAACAGCTAAAATATTTTAAAAAAACTTCTAATAAGATGGTATCTTTTGTTTATCCCTTGAACATACCCAACCTTAGCATGCAAATATATACACATTAAACTGAGGTATGAACTATTTAGTTATGATGGATGACATGGTGCTGAAGGTGTTATACATGCTTTATGAATATGTTAATAGGTCATTGTGATAGCATGGAGGAATGTAGGGATGGGTGGCTGATTTAATAAAGATAATTTAGTAAATGACACCAATTTACTGAAAAGCTGTCTTTTGCACATTGTAATTACTAGACCATGAGCAATTACCAGCATGAGCCTGCAGCCTCTTTGAGTTCTGTGGCCTGTAAAGTGTGATCAGTTACTTTTATTTACAACTAGAAAATTATAAACAAATAAATATCCCAAAATACTCGACATGTTCTTGTTAAGTTCTAGCCTCAGTCCATGTGAACACAAGCTAGGATTTTAAAATCTAAGAAAAGAGAACATAAAATTATTACCGTGTACAGAATACACCACTTCCCTTGGAGTACAAGTTTTTGAAAGTGTTTCTTCAGCATATTTCTGGGAGAGTTTTGTAGGTTTGTGGTCAATTACCTATATCACAATGTAGCAGGTTAAATTCCTTGCTGAAAATAAATATGATGTCTGGACTTTACACACTAACATAATTTTTAAAAATTATATTCTTAAGTTATTTCAAAGCACCCAGACATTTTTGAAATGTGACTCTATTACAACTCTACCCACACCAATACCATAACATAGAGTATGACCCAAATATAAGAAACAAAGACTAAAACTTGTGATTCTAAACCTTGCATAATTATACACAATTATACACACATGAAGCCTCATCAAGGGGCACACCTCCTCCAGGGCATTCCCCCCCCCCCCACTACTTCAATGATTACAACGAATGATTACATTGCTTGGTTGCTGATTACAAGCATTAAGCCAAAATATGCAAGGACAACCTTGGTGCACTGAATGTTTTATTGTTATAAAAGTGTATATAAATAACATTATAAGATACAATGTTATACTAAATTTCACCATAAAACGAATAATTCGTATCACCGATAAAAGTACAGCTAAGCCTAAATGTTAAAATCTAGAAGGTAAACTTTGTTCATTTTAATTATGCCGTCTTTTGGTAGTAAAGACTGAGCACAGAGCAGCAGACGTTATTGTCTTCTTGCACAAGGAATCAGAATCTGCATCAAAGGCTGAATGTGCAGCAGACTCCAGCAATGTGGGTGGTTTTGCAGTTCCCAGTATTTTACTTGGAGAGTTTGGAGAGATTTCCTCAGGGAGGGGCCCCTGGGTTCCTCCCAGAATCCAAAAAAGTGGTGATTATAGTGACTGCTGCCTATGTATTGTCCATAGCATATGTGTGAGAGAGGAATGAACTAGAATCATGGCAAGAGCATTTGATGTCTTGCCTTTGCTGGGATAATTTCTAGGATCACCGTGACTCGACACCCCCTCCCCCCCATCCCCCATATTTCATTTGGCTTCATTCATCCCCCCAATAACCATACCATTGTATTTCCATTATTAAGCTGTGCCCCCCCTGCCAATATCAAGCTCTTTCCTACTGTCACAACCCTATGAAGAAACACAACCCATACTGTATGGAGGCTGTATTTAATGCAACCTCTTCACAGAGGACTTTGATGACAGAAAAACACAAGCGTGAGCAGATAACAATGACAGAACTGGGGAGCACAGGACTGGGAAGCGCTTTAAATACTAGACTAAGGAATGGGCAAACACAAGGCAGCTGGTAGTGATTAACAGTAGGGCAGGAACATGAGGTGAGACTAACAAACACCAGGCGTGACTCATTAGGGCCACGCCAAGGAGGAGAACAGGAGGGAAAGGCTTACAGGACGTTCAGGGTGTAACACCTACAGCATTAGATTATGGAAAATGGATAGTTAAATACATCTGGCAAAAGCATTGTGAGATCTCACAAATGGATTTGTTAATTTCTTCATTTTTTTTGTCCAATTTTAGCATGAAAAAAAATATATATAGATTTAAATTTACGTAAATATACTGTATATATATATATATATATATATATTGATCAAGCATTGTTTAGTTTATGAATTAAAACTGAAAGATTAAAGGAAAAATTAGCATAGTAGCATATCTCGAAAGATAAATGCTAAATAACTCCAAATTACTGTGAACACAATAAAATTTCTTGTGCACATAATGAAAAAATGTCATTTTTTGGGACTTTGCAGGCTCCGTACAAAACTGCCTTCAAGCACCTAACACTTTAAACAATAGCTGGGCACACTCCAGCACTTCAAAGCTCTGATGATGTCATATGGTATCTTACCTTTTTGGACAAATATAATTGAACAGTGTGAACATCAAATTTACTGACTTCTCACTCAAGTCGTAGGTCTGCTTCTGTTTAACTCCATATAAATATGGTCATAAAATCACCTTCGAAGCAGCGACTGTGCCATATGTACTCAGACACGCGTAGTATTGTGAAAACAAAAACTTAACATCTTTTATCACAGCATATTAAACCCAAAGAAATGTATTTCTTACCCCCCATTTGTTGCAGTGTAATATGTATCAATATATATGGCAATACGACAGTTCAGGTACAGTGCACGCTAATTAAATTTCAGTGACTATGTCTCTGCCTTTTCTGATCAAAGTGCCATATGCTGAATATATTACCTGTTAAAAATCAGCAGAGTTTACAAGGTTCCCCTCCATCAATACAGCAAAACATAACAAAAAAGTCAAAACAGCCCAGTTTCTCAGAGGTACAATTTGGGAAAAAAAGTGATTTATGGGATCACAAAATAATACACGCACGAGAGAAGAAAAAAAAACTATTTTGTGATTCATTCTGCACTGGGTACTGCACCATGGCTTCTCTTAAACACATGTTAATGTGGACTGCAGCTTCAGGATCACCTGAATTATGGCCTCTTTAAGAGAGATATCTCTATTCCACACAACGAAGGAAGGAAGTTTTTTGCGGATAATAATGTAAATTTACCGACGTCTCACGGCCTCACACGGCCAGAATGTGAATTGTTTTTCACTAAGAGATCACCTCTGCTAAAGGGTAAGAGGAGGCCATACAGCTGGGTGGGGGTTCCGGCCACTGATTGTGCATTACACTCTGGATGGCGTTCACTAATAGCAGAGGGAGGAAGTGTGCTAGCTGAAGTGCTCTGCCTCCATTGTTTTTCAGTTTGCAGGGAAGCTGGCCCTCTCCGTTTCCAACCCACTATAACAGGTCACCAAGTATCTATTTCCCAAAACCAAAACATGATATTTTTTCAAGCCTTAATGATCTGACAGGGGTGCCGAAATTACTTTGCACTTGTCCCTCCATATATTTATAAATCCTCTTCCAAAAGTTTTCTAGCAAACTATTTTATATTTGATATTTTGGCTTTTGAATTTCTTGCCGTATTATATTTTTTTACAAGTCACTAAGCATTGTGAATCATATTGATTAAGTGCAGTGGTTAGCTCCACTGAAATCCACAAATTAATGAAACTTGCTAAAAAAAATCTTGAGTTAATGAGACTTAACAACAAGCTAATGACTAAAGAAATTCAATTATTTGAGGCTGAATAGTTTTTAAAAAGCCAGTTGAATGCAATGAAACATAAGGTTCATCCTCCCCCTTTGTGAGTTGAGAGTAACCAGTTAATCACATTTATTTTCCATGTATGCTTTTTAGAATCAGAAGTTATTCAAAATTATGGATTCTCATCATTTGTGATTACAATTGAAAACTTATTTATGTTGGTACAAATTTTATTATTCATTTAATCCAGTTCACTATCAAGGCTAGCTACATACTGTAAAAGTTTGAAAAGTGGAGTTCTGTGCTCATTGTCAACCTTGCTATATAGGTTTTTCATTAGGCATATGCAAGGAAGCATACATCTTTAATTTGTAGCCTTCTTCTGTCTTTGCAACACATGTATATGTCAGTTTGACTTATTTCTCAATTTAAGAAAATCTACTCGACATTGTACATGTTACTGTTTCCTTAATTGTGCAATTCTGGGGCATGAAAGGTAGCAAATGGCAGAAATGTCATTGATTAATGAACACCATATGCCATAAAAATTATTATAAAACTCAGTGACTACATAAGTTATTCATTTTTGAGCAATTTTCTTTTTAAATTTCATTAATGTTCGTAAACTTTCTTAGACTAACTATTTTTGCTGTGTATCCTAAAATCTTAAGTGGGAATTCTACCCAAAAATGTGGGTGGGTTCATGTCACCAGACAAAGTGCAGTACTGTAAAAGCCATATGCCTTGTGTCATTGTCTGCATGTGTACATTTTTTTGACATACATACAAGTACATATTGTTACCCAGACCAGAATTAACACCTAATACAAAAATTAATTTAATTAATTTTAATTAATACTGCTACGCAGCACTCACGGGCCTCATGGATGATGTCAACCGTATTCTCAGCGTTTTATACCACTTTAGCAGCAAAGACTATACAGTCCAGTGTTTTCTTAACTTATTGATCAGTCCTTCACAACTTCATGGAAGAATTTGGCCTGCCTCTCAATGATTTCTGCAGCTCAGTAAACAATTGCTAACAGCATATAGCCTACTATCTACCTCATTTATATATGTTGCTTTGGACAAAAGTGTTTGCAAAAATAAAAGAATTTAAATGTAATATATAAGTTCACATTTTTGTATCAGGTTTTGCTATGATGGAGTTTTCGCCTGAATAGTTTTTATTTTTATTTATTTTATTATTTATTCTATTATTTATTTAACACTGGATTGTATTAGTATGTCCGAGGTCATTGTTGTGCTGCAAGAGCCAACAGGACTGACGGTTCTGTAATTCTCTAGAATTCTGTCTTACTGAGCAAAATTCATGGTGGTTTGAATAATGGAAAGTATTCCAGGTCCAGATTCAGCAAAGCATAACCAGACTGGGTACTGTTCGTGTGAAAAGTGATTGATTTTTGACAGATATAATAGTTAAGTGAAAACATGCTTTCAACACAAGTACCCAAAGAACACTGCTTCAGAACTCTCATTCAAATTATTTTTGGAAAACAAGTATTCGTATTTATTGAATCAGTGCTGGTTTCTTTTTTGGTACTCCACTATGTCGCTCTTTTTTCTAGTTTTTTTTTTGATACCTGATGAATCATGACCTCAGCTGATGTGTGGCAAGATTACACATTTCTTGTTGTTGTGCTAAGTTTAGAGATATTTTGGCAGTTTAGCCACTCATGGAATTTATAACTTTCCCAAGAATTCTCCATTTAGAAAATGCAGATCTGCTTGTGACTTGGTGAAGCCAAAGAGCTTTAAATACGGGTTTTCTATCCCTTTTCTGACTGAAAAGCATTGCTTTGTTCCCCTGAAGCTCTTCGGCAATTTATTTTCAACATAGCATTTTGTGTAAATGTGTATTCACCCTGACGCTATGGGTCCAATTGTTTTGCCCAAATAACTTTCTTCCACTGCTTGCTAGACCACTAAGTCTGTATTTTTTACGCCACATTGCTTGTTGCGAGGTGGGACATCCATGGTTCAGACTTGTTTGCCAAGCACATCCCACGGATGTTCGATTGGATTAAGATCTTGGGAATTTGAAGGCCAAGTCAACATCTTAAGCTCCTTATCATGGTCCTCAAACGACTCCAGTTTTTGCAGTGAGGCAGGGTGCATTATCCTAGAGATCACTGCCATCAGAGAATACCGTTGTCATGAAGGGGTGTACTTCTACATCTGCAGTAATGTTTAGGTAGGTGGTACATGCCAAAGTAACATCCACATGAATGCCAGGATCAGAGGTTTCCCAGCAGAGCATTGCCCAGAGCATCACACTGCATCTGCCTGCTTGCCTTCTTCCCATTGTGTATCCTAGTGCCACCTCTTCTCCGGGTCAATGACACTCACGTACCCGGCCATCCACATATAACTGAAAACATGACTCATCAAACCATGCCACCTTCTTCCATGGCTCCGTGGTCCAGTTCTGATGCTTATGTGCCCATTGTAGGTGCTTTCGGTGGTGGACAGGAGTCAGCAGCCAATCTGCAGGTATGCAGCCCATACAAAGCAAGCTGTGATGCACTGTGTATTCTGGCACCTTTCTATCTTACTGGATGGCCAACCATGGACCACTTTTAGCAGGTACTGACACTGCATACCAAGAACACCCCACAAGACCTGCTGTTTTTGAGATGCTCTGACCCAGTCTGTCATCTAGCCATCATACTTTGGCCATAGTTGCTCAGATCCTTAAACTTACCCATTTTTCCTGCTTCCAACACATCAACGTCAAGAGCTGACTGTTCACTTCCCTACATTTTAATGGCCACTTTAATAAGATAATCAGTGCTATTTGTTTCACCTGTCAGTGGTTTTAATGTTATGGCTGATCAGTGTACATGCATGTATACTTTTGCATTTATCAGTATTCTCCAAATTAACTGTTTTTGTAGCTATGTCAGATATTAAACTAAGAGCATCCTGAAAGACCCCAGCCACCCTGCACTGGCACTTTTTACTTTCCTGCCATCAGGCAAGAGACTGAGGACAATTCACACACGCACAACTCGATTCAGGAACAGTTTTTACCCCAGTGCCATCAGGCTATTCAACACACAGTA
>JAODLD010000038.1:9536268-9554392 GCA_026781065.1 Mormyrops boulengeri
CCCCCCCCCCCCCCCCCCCCCCGCCCCCCCCCCCCCCCCCCCCCCCCCCGCCGCCGGCCCGCCCCCCCCCCCGGGGTGGGGCACAATACCCAGAGGAAACCCCACAATGACATAGGGAGAACCTTAAAAAGCCACACACATGGAGTCATGGCAGAGATGTGAGGCAACTGTACCACCGCCTGTTAGCAAATCAATATAAAGGGTATTTCATATAATATAAAAGGTATGTGATTATGTAGTGATTATTTATAGTGATGTGTATAACTCATTTAATCATTGTCTTATGGTGGCCTTTGTGGCAATATGTCTTGATATGACAGGCAATATGGCAACATGACAGGTATTCCTACAGGTAAAAGTTGATGTGTTCATAACTAATTATATGGAGATATTACAGTGAGTCAACACACTACGAGTTGGAAGCCTTGAATTTGCTTTATTCCAAACAGAGGTCTGGAACAAAAGACAAAAATAAATGATGCCTACAGTATATCTCTTGCATGGGTTCTAAAAAAAGAGGCCGGACAGCCATTGAAAATGCACTTAATATCTGGAAAGATCCTCATTTTAAGGTATGAGCCTTCAGGAACATGAAACAAATATTGCAAATTATGCTATGTTTACGTGATCCATTTGGTTTGAAACAAAATGAACCAAGCAACAATGATTCATCACTTTATCCCTTGTCAATTCCCTGTGAGATGCTATCTGAATGATTTCAGTTTAGCTATGAATTCTGGGATGCAACGGAACGTCCCTTATAGCCAGGAAGAAATACTTTTGATCTCTATTCAAAATCTTTAATAGAGCCATCATTTCAACACACGATAAAAGCATATCGATATTGTGTTTTGCTATATGTTTTGGATGTGTTTTCTAAATTTATAACACATTTATTTTAATTTTCCAATGTTTGTAAAGGTAGATGATGTGTTGTTATTTGATCAAAGCGTTTTAAGAATTTGTAGTGTGTTAACACTAATTGGCCGCCGTACTTTTATAACATGATGATATAATATCAATGTGGTAATAAAAATGAGATCATCAGTCTTTCATACGTGTGAACTTTTAATACTAACAGACAGTATATTTAATGCAAAAAAATGCCACCGAAAATACACAGTCAGTTCAGACAATGTTTTATATTTTAGTACCAGCAAATTACAAAAATGGACTGGTTCACTTGCTAATGTGAGAAAACCAGATCATTGTATATGTACATGATGAAAGAAATTCAATGCATTGCACAATCCTGTCAGCCATTTTGATGACAGAAAACAAGATCATTATTATTTTCAAATGCTAACTTGCTCCCACGATTCAAAAGAAGTTTTCCCATGATCGCATGCTGCTGGTCTTTATATACACAACCCTAAGGGTCTGAAGTCCTTCTGTCAGCCACTTTCCCAAGAATTACATTTTAAAAATCAATACAAGTTATTGCCCCTAGTAGATTTTTTGACAATGGGAGAATATGCAAACTCCACAAACAGCATGAATGAGATTCAAACTTAGACCCTCCAGGTGTGAGAGCTACTGTTCCGCTGTGCCACCCCTAGACTTAAATTATATTTGTGTAATTAATTAGAATTCCTTTCTTGTGCTACACTTTTAGTTGATTTCTAAATGTCCTATACATAAAACAGTATCAAAAATGTTTTCATAGGACTTTTATATTCTAATAACTCAGTGACTTTTCCCATTTTTATCTTCTTTTGCTGCACACTTGGAATGGGCAGTGCCCTGTCATGCTCAAAGCAGTCTGATTGTAATTTCTCACAGAAAGAATAGGTCCATTTCCAAGTAAAGGGTGTGGAATTGCCATCCACAAATAAAATCACCAATTGTGTTAATTGTGTTATTTTACGGCTTATCTTCAAAGACACACTTGTTCTAATGACTCACAACAGAAAATAATATTGTATTTATTTCCCCTTTTGTCAACATACATCCTTTTCTTATTTCATGAAGTGAAATTTTGAGATTAATTGTAGCCCTGACCAGTAGTTCTGCTTTGATGTTACAGTACATCTAAATCCATTAAATCAGATAAGGGAACGAAATCATTATAAAGTTAATTATTGAGAAAATGTAAACGTGCCAGTTGTATCAGCGTGTAAATTTATAAGTGGAAGTGCATTTTTCTGTATTATAACATTAATATAAAAAGGAGGCAGAGGAGAACTCATTAAAAAACAAATACATCATTCTCTGTGCAAATATTTCTTAGAAATCACACACACACTGACCATGAATAGTCACTGTAAAATGCATTTAATCTCTTCTTATTATAATGAACTGTTGATTGAAAAATTATATATAAAAGGTATTTTTCTTGTAGGAATTCTTCTACTTTCCGGCTGCTTTCTATGGTTCCAAAAATATTTAGTTTTATAATATGTGTCACTCTATGACTTTATAAAATACTAGCTAGCTGACCATTTTCTTGTAATGTTGGTGCAGCTCATAGAATAGTGTTTGTAAAAGCTGATTAAAGAACAGCACAGGAAGGGCAAGGTTGGAGGAAACAGGAAAACTGATGTAAGGAAATGGCAAACGTCATCAGACTGAAGGTTTCAGCTAAAAGCAGTCCTCGTCCAGCCTGAGTATGGAGTCTTTTCTAAAGTTCCCAATGAAACTTGTACTTTTAGCTGGTAAGTAAGCTTTTGCCGCATTCAAGATGTATCACCTGAATGTAACTGTGTGTCGGGCATCTTAGTAGTATCCTTTTGTTTCTATTAACAAACAGGAAGTGCGCAGAAAGCAAGATACCTTGAAATAGCTGTTTCGCTTTTTAAAGAATTTATTTCTTTGCATTAGATCGTTATTAGTTCATTTTTATAATTTGAATACCAATTGCTGAGATTTTAACCATTTTAGCCCATATATTGTGTTTATCAGTGTTTTTGCTTCTGAGTGACATGCTTATGTTTATCATTTTTTTGATTAGCATGGCTTTCTATTCTCCTGGACCCATGCAAATTTTCTGACTTTTGCAAAAAATGTCATAAGGAGGCAAAGTGTGAAATCATAAATGGTTCAGAAACATGCCGTTGTAAACTTGGATATACCGGTAATGGGATGACAGTTTGTGCAGGTAACAGATTCACCTTTTTTTGTTTTTTACCAATTTTATATGACCGTGTCTATAATCTAGATCTATAATCTAACTGAAGATGTTTAATCACTGTTTTGAAAATTGTTTAGAAAATCAGAAAACGACAGAGTTGTTGAATTATTAATGGTGATGAACTGTAAGTTTTTATGGAATGTCATTTTACTGCTTAAGTAAGTATTACTAAGTGCACTAAATTGTTATCGTGATATATGCATATCTGATAATGATGATTATGTTCGTCCATCATTGTTTCTTGAGTTCTGCATTGATTTCTTGTGTTATCCTATAATATTAATACTATGTTTCTATTACTGATACACAAATATATGCACCTAATTAGAGTATAAGAAGTAGCCAATCTGTGAATTCCTCGTTCATGTAGTATGACCAACAACCATAATAATAATAAGGACAATTCTCATATTATTATTATTATTATTATTATTATTATTATTATTATTATTATTATTATTATTATTATGTTGTTGTTGCTGCTGTTATTGTCGTTACAAATAACTGTTAAACTGTTGGTTCCCACATCATATATGACTAAGCACAAATTAGGCTTCTGTTTAATCATTACTATTTGACTGTCACAGGTTATGTATATCTTCTGAGAGCTTTTGAAGTCATTGTTAGAGGTACTGACGAGCTTATTAGCCTCCGAAAAATAACGTTATTCCAATTACAGCGTTTTTTTGTCTGAGTATTTATTTTATGGGATACTTAACACAATCCTTAGCCACTTTTCATTTTCACTGGATTCACTTATTTATGTTATAAGGGATGAACCATCTTGTATTATACGTGCAGCTAGGAGTTCCTTGTTCTGGATCATTTAGGCAGGGAAGTTAAGCTTTCAGTTCTCTATAGTACTTCTATAGATCTAATTGGAAACATCATTAATAAAATATAATTAGTTTTCCCATTCCATGTGTAAATGCATTGATAATCCTTTTGTTGCTACTTTTTATTTTGGTGAAACTTACAGTATTAGATTAATTTACCCTTATACAGCTTAAAGTTCTGTAAGAAAACAAAATAATTACTGGATAGCGGGGCATTTAATTAAGTAATGGGAATGAATGTATTTAGTGCTGCAAAAACCGGAATATGGTTTAGGTATTCGACTGTGAAGGTTCAGCAGACAAGGCTTATAATTTTCCTGTTATTATTTACATTACTGAGCAAAGTGCTATATGTTTCCTGTAGGTGTTTAAACTATTTAGGAAAAGATTGATCTCAAGGAGATCAAGAAGCTATGTCTCATAGAGAAAAGGAAAAGAGCACCTACTATATTTTGAAAAATCTTAGTATATTTAAAGGTACTTTTTAAAAAATGTATTGTCATGCATACGTTTAGGATAAGACAATGCCTAATAACATGGAAAATAAACCAGCCAGCCTGGTGGCTCAATGGTTAGCATTAGCTACCTAGCTTTTTTACGGGTATGCTCCAAACATCCTGAGATGGACTGGCGTCCCATCCAGTGTGTCCCTTCCCCCATGCCCTGAGCTTCCCGGGATAAGCTCCAGGCTCACAGGGACCCTATACTATACAAGCAAATTTAGGATTATACCAGTGAAACTAAAATAACTGTTTCAAATCTGATTGAACACAATTGAATTTAGCACATTGAAAGTATAAACAATCTGACTGAAATAAGCATATTTTACATTATCTATATTTATTTGTTTTGATCTTGTACTTTACTATATAATACATGTCTTAAATTTTTGGTTACTATATTTAAGTTTTCTTGTTTAAACCACTTTATTAAAATGCTGCGTGAAAGTGATGACAGTTGAAAATAGAAAGTGGAGCTTTTCTTTTCGGCTTAAAAGTGGCTTTCAAAAGGAGTAAGTTTATTTAAACATTTAAGGAAGACCTACAGCAGGTGTGGAATTTAAGACAAATTTCCTGGGAATACTTCGCCCCCCACTTGTGGACGCAGAGGATGTCCCTCACAGGACAAGGTTTTTCCACAAGAAGTGGGGAAGTTGATGACTGCTGTACACATAAGATAAAACCACTATTTATAAATACTTAGGTGAAATAATGAGCATTTTTGCTGATCAAATGAAATCTCATAAAAGTTGCAATGGTAAAATATTCCAGGAAAAAGAGACTTTAAGCTGTATAATAAGCTGTATAATCATCAGATAAATTGGTAATATTTCATAATTTAGACAGAGATTCATGTTGTAGGGTGAAGAATACTTATGTTAATTATTTTTTATTTTAATTATTATGTTTTTATTGTTCACCGATGTGCTAAACGATGGTCACAGAGATTTCAGATTCCCTGCAGAGATTTGTTTTCTATGTATCTGTGGTTAATTTTCAAACATGATTTCCGATGAGAAGAATCTGAGAAATGTAAAAATTTTACACTGCAGTGCTCTGTATTATATTTTATTATTATTATTATTACTGTTGTTGTTGTTTTGTTGTTGTTTTGTTGCTGTTGTCAATACTAATGTTATATACTAATGTTGTTCTTGTGTTGCATTTTTCTAACAAACAGAAAGTCTAGCAGTTAACTCCTAACTGGACCCTGTTCTTATGTCCTTATTCATAATTAACATTATGGTATATTAGTCATTTCAAGGTAGGAAACACAAGCACGTGACCTGAGTGGAATTTGGACTATTGTTCTGTTCACAAACAATGACCTGGGAGGGTAGTAGGAAGGGGGCGAGGAAAGAAAAAAAAGGAGAACAACAAAAAAGTACCTGACAGATGAGTCAAACGCACCATTTGGCCTATGTGTGTATGGGAAACTAGGGACAAGTGGCTCTTATTTGTGTGGATAACATCCATTTATAAAAATCTATCTAGGATGATGTGATGGGGCATCTATATATCTGTTTATCTAACTTTGTCTATTAATGCGTTTTTGTGCTTATTACATTGTACTGTAGGGACTGCAATGACCTACAATTCGATGAAAACTTGTGTGTGACTTTTTACCTTGTGGGAGCATTTTTTTGGTCTCCACAAGGATAAACTCATTTTTATTTTTTGCAATCAAAAAACTAAAAATGTCAAAAGTATCATATTTTCTTTGGTTACTTACGGTTAAGGTTAGTGCTGGGTCGGGGTTAAGCTCGCGATGTTGGGATTAGAGTTGTCGTTGAAGAAATGAATGGAGAGTCCCCACAAAGAAATAATTACAAATGTGTGTGTGTGCGTGTGTGTGTGTGTGAGTGTGTGAGAGAGAGAGAGAGAGAGAGAGAGAGAGATTCCCCTGCTTTGCACACTATACAGTTCTCTCACTGGATAAGAAGTTGTAGGATAGATGGATAGACATTGTCTATTAATATTAATACACATGTGAACACACTGCATTCTTTGGCTTCTATTGTAATTGTTCTGTTTACTGTCTTAATCACAGATGACAATGAATGCGAAAATGTCACAGGTATCTGTGGTAAAAATGCGTATTGCAGCAACACTCAAGGGAGCTACTTCTGCACATGTGCACCTGGCTACAAATCCACTGGGAAAGATGACTTTCAACCAAATGATGATACACACTGTGTTGGTAATTTATCAGCTGTTTTTATACACTTTTCAATGTGTTGTGGCATAGATTTCAATGTTTGCATAAGGCAAATGTCAGCTTTATTACTGAGATTTCACAAATGAATAAGCCTCACAATGCAATGCAATGTAGATAATTGTCAGTAATGAAAATGTAAATATAGTAATGAAATCTTTCATTATCCTTTTGTGTGTTTTGACAACTGGTTAAACTGCAGATATTGATGAATGTGAAAATGACCCGAAAGTCTCTGGTCCCTACTCCCATTGCATCAACGTTGCAGAATCTTATAGCCGCTCTTATCTGTGGCTAAATACAGATACTAAACAATTTGCACCCAAAACTGGCATTCACTGCACAGATGAGCTTCCAGAAATACTCATATTAATGCCTTTTCCAAAAGAAATATCCTATATTTAAGGAAACACTAATAACGTTTATACAACACTTATTGTATATTACTCATAATGTATTTCAAGAGCAATATGTGGTTTGGGAGTTTAGGAATCGCCGCTCATGTTTAATACTATGTAGCTATATTGCTTCCCAATATTACCCTGTTCCTGCCTAGTAGTCAGTAAAAAAAAAAACTGCCATGTTCCACTGGGGTTGCTCAATTTGTTTTGAGCTTTTTTGTTTTTTACAGAAAAGAAAATGTGTCACTTGAATGACAAATGTATCTCCCAAATGGTCAATAACACAATACAAAGTGTAAGTACAGAACATCCTTACGAAATTACAAGTTATTAGTATTATTTTTTTTATTTATTTAACTGGGTCTACCAATTGAAGTCAAGCTACACATTTCACTGGCTTTACTTTTATTCAGTTTGATTAAGCTGTTGATTTGCATTATCATTTAAAACCTGCAGTATTAAATCAGATTTGTAGTGATAAAGAATTTTACCCCTGCATTCCTCAGTAAAACTGAAGAAAAGAGAATTAATTGATATTCAAATAAATTTATTTCAAACAATCCTTTATATCTAATGGTTCAGAGACGGATATAGCGATAGGAGTAACCTCTCTTTGTAACTTATGGAGGGGTAGGGTTATTGTGTATAGTACATCACTGCTATATTTAACCCAATGGGATCCAGTTTACACCAATAACTTATTGACATCTTGATAATCCCATGTTGTGTTTTCACACCTTGTTTCACCAATTACTACAAATAATTGCTAATTCAATATAAATGAATTTAAATAATGAATAGCTCTACTACTCAACTGAAAAGTAATAAAATAAAAAACATTTTGAGAAATACCCATTTAGGTATTTTTAGTTTAACGCAAGGAAAAAAAGAAAACGTTTTTTTACCTGTATTTCAGTGTGTAGTTAAATTAACACTTGAGAAGAGCATAAATAATTAAACATTGACTGAACTCATGGCCAGCCTACTCTGTAACCATCTAGGACTAAATCCATTTTGAACTGTAATAGAAGTATAGTGAATGAACCATCTGGCTCTTATGATGTGGCTCTAGGTGTGATTTTATTTCAGGCTAATGACTTCAATAATAATTTGATTGTTTAAGTAATCAATGATGTTTAATGCCGTAATTTAATTAAGTGAGACATGTTCAGTTCATTAAGTTCATTTAATTTATTCAATGTCTAGATGAGCGGCAATAAAAGTCCTCTACCCCTGCTGAAAGAAATCAGAAAACGAACTTCTGAGGAGCTGACACCAGTCGATATCATTTCATATGTGGAGGTCTTATTTCAATCCCAACCATTATTATCTGTTGTGAATGACACCAGTGCTAATGTGGACGCTTCTACTAATGAAACAATAACAGTAAGTTTTACTATTCATTTTTACAATTCCTTTTTATATAAAAAAGTCTAAACACACATTGATTATGGTGGCAATAGTTTCATTACAAATTTTATATATGAATGTATACGAATTATATGAATGTATAATTGTATTTGGTAATATACATTAATTCATTTTTACAAAAATTGTTTCTTATTGATAGGTCTTTGTCAACACAGTGAACAGTATTGTTGAAAACAATGCATGGTATAATATAACAGAGGTAAACCAAGAACAGACCATTACAAAACTATTGCATACTGTAGAAGAAGCAACACTGTGCATTTCTAAAAATTACAAAACTGCAACAGAAGTGGAAGTTAATACAAGCAACCTAGGTAAGAATACTTATTCAAAAAGCTCATATAAACAGATTATAGAACTACTAGAATATTTGATCTATGTTCCTTGTATAATCTGCTCAGCTATGTAGTACGTTTTACATATTTTTATGTATTATGTTATTTTTAATGTACCTCTTTTTATACTATAATATAGTTTGTATTTTTTTTCCATTTGTAGCCCTTAAGCTATGCGCCTTTGAAATGCAACAAAATAAGCAACTGAACCTTCAAGCTAATCTGGGAGGAGATTCCATTAAATTACACTCTGTAGAAACAAAAGCCAGTGGTAGGTTGAATACACTAATGTTGCTGCCACTTCATAATTGTGTTGAAAATTAGTTTAGCAGGTATTATAAATATTTATTATATTGTACCGCTGATGATGTTGAAGAGGCATATTAGAGAGAGTGATGCCTTTTGTTAGACTATACTGATTATTATATTAAAAGACATTTTTAAATTATTGAAATAAAATTATTCATTTATTCACTATACATTTCTTTACAGCTGTTTATGTATATTGCATGTTATTTACCTTAAATGTCAATATAACTTAATCTCTTTCTTTGTCAGAAAACGTCTCTGTGGTTTTTCTGCGTTATACAAGCATTAGCAATCTTTTGAAAAACAGCAAAGACGAACCCGTGCAAGAGTATAAACAACATTCAGGAGCCGAAGATTTTACTGTGAACTCTCAAGTTGTAGCAGTTGCCCTAAAGCCGGCAAATGTCTGTGAGATTGATGTTGTAACATTTTCCTTAAAACACTCTGAAGTAAGTGGGAAAAATTAAGTGTGGTGAGCGAATTTAGTGTGTTTTCACGGTAACACTTTCAATGAATGTAATATCTATAAGGATCTATGAACACATTCTTAACACATTATAGTGCATTCAAAAAGCATGGCTATACATATTTATAAAAAGGTATAATAGCCATGTTTATAATGCATTATGAATACTTAATGGAGCAGTCATCTACAATACATTAAATATACCTTTTTAATGCAGTACAAAGCATCCTTAATTCTTAGTATAATGCATTATAGAGGAGAGCTTCATTGAAGCTTTTGAAGTGTTATAAACAACACTATGCCTTTTAACTGTCAGTAGAAGATGCTGTAATGCTTCATTAATTTGTATACCAACCATTATAAGGCATTATGCGTCTTTAATGCATGCTAGATGACATCTTCATTTAAAGTGTTACCATAGAAACAGTATGAATGAATTAATTTAGCTAAATTTAAAAGTCAGTGAGGTATTGATTATCCATACAATGTGTCCTAGTGGTTAACAGTGGTGCAAATACTGGGGTGACTTTAGGAGAAGTTTTGAAATGGTTACGCTAACACTCTTTGACAGGCATAGTAGCAAAGATTTACACCAACAGGAAGATTATACATTATAATCATTTTCTATGACTGTCTATGGCTATATATACAGTATATACGCCACAAACCAAAACACACCATTTTAACTTTTTATTTATTAATTTATTCCATTTCTTGATTTATCTGTACTTTCGTTTATACAGCCATTTGACTCTGCCCTTCATTCTGTGAAATGTGCATTCTGGAAGTACTCAGAGTCAATGAGGGGCCACTGGGCCACAGATGGCTGTAAATACATTCATGTCAACAGATCCCACACCACCTGCAGCTGTAATCACATGACCCACTTTGCCATCCTGATGTCTTCTGGACGTTCCGAAGTAAGCTTAGACATTTCATATGCATCCTCCAATAACTGGTTTTGTTTTGTGGCTCTAAGTTTAATTCCATCCATCCATCCAATTTCTGAAACTGCTTGTCCTATTTAGGGTTGTAGGGGGTGCCTATTCCGTCTTCTAAGTTTAATCAAGAACCTCATGTTACATATATTTGATGAACTTTTTACATAATTTTTTATACATAAAGGCGCATGATGGTATTAATAGTAATACTGTTTAGCAGTGCTCTGTTGCATCTTTTTATGATTATGCAGACCTGATCGTTGTTGTTCTCTTCTTTTTGCAGATAACAGACCACATGAATATTCTGACCAGACTTACCCAACTCGGAATGATAATATCTATCATATGTCTCTCTATGTGCATTTTTACTTTCTGGTTCTTCAGCGAAATACAAAGCACCAGGACAACTATTCACAAAAATCTTTGCTGTAGTCTCTTCATGGCTGAATTCATATTTTTGGTTGGAATTAATATGAGCAACCATAAAGTGAGCACCGTTCTTAGCTTAATCATGAAATGTTTGTTCACAAATGTTTGTCCACTGCGTTATATCCATGGTATCCTTTCATAGCACGCATCTATAGCTCTTAAATTTCATATATCAATCCATCCATCCATCCATCCATTTAATGGTCACAAGTCACGGTGTGCCTGTAAAGTGATATATTGCTTTATATAAAAACATTAAAGTCTATTTACCACACTTACGTTGAAGTTGGTTATGAGATGCTTCAAGGAGAAATAAGCTGCCGTTTGATCATACTGCTTTTTTTATTTTTCCATTTCTCCTTAGCACTTCTGCGCCATTGTTGCCATGCTGCTGCATTACTTCTTTTTAGCTGCTTTCACCTGGATGTGCATCGAGGGAATTCATCTCTATCTGATAGTCGTTGGTGTCATTTACAACAAGGGTTTCTTGCATCGCAACTTCTACATTTTCGGCTATGGAAGCCCTGCTGTTGTGGTAGCAATTTCTGCGACTTTCGGTTACAAATACTATGGTACTAAAAAAGCGTAAGTGAAATTTTGCAGGCCTACATTTAAATAATTCCCAACAATTTTACAGGATTGTAGTGATAAGGAACATCTGTTTATTTTCCAGGTGTTGGTTAAGTACAGAGAACAATTTTATATGGAGTTTTATTGGACCAGCCTGTTTAATTATTCTGGTAAGAAATTAATCCTGTATTTCTGGCAGTCAGAAAAAATAAATCTAAATAAACAGATAAATAAAGCAATCTTCAAGAAATCCTAATGCCTTATATTTTCTAAGCTTATTTTTTTTTTTTACAATTAATCAATATAGGCATATGTTGTATGTCTAATTATGAAATAATCTTGCCTAAGGTTAATCTCTTGGCTTTTGGAGTGATCATGTATAAAGTGTATCGTCACACTGCTATAAAGAAGCCTGAAATTAGCCACTACGAAAATATCAGGTAAGACAGTTTCTCTACTTTCACCTACTTTCACTTTCTTTTTATATTTATCATTGAGTTCCAGTTCTTCTGTAATTATGGCTGCATGTGAAAAGCTAGTCAAGCTAACAGCCTAAAAGAAGCTGCTGGTAATTCATACTTTTGTTCTTTTTAGGATGCATTACTGTGGCTGTTAAGTTGTATGATATTGTCTGACAAAATCAGTTCTGTATGAATGTGGAACATATCTTGCACCTTGCTTCATGACTGGAGTACAATTTAAAAAACTGCTTTCCCCTTCAGGTCATGTGCTAGGGGCGCCCTGGCTCTTTTATTTGTCCTTGGTGCCACTTGGACCTTCGGTGTCCTTCACATCCTTCAAGAGACCACTGTCACTGCATATCTGTTCACCATCTGCAACACTTTCCAAGGGATGTTCATCTTCATCTTCCTTTGTGTGTTATCCAGAAAGGTAACCATTCTTCCCATTCAGTTTGCAGTCAAGTTTGTTAGCATATGAATGCAGTCATTCAGTAGTGAAAAAGGTTTTTTTAAAAATGCCACATTCACCTTTTGCTTACTGCATGAAAGAAAAATGTCACTTAAATATGATATTATTTAAATATTTTTCAAACACATTTCAATAAATTGCAATAGATTATGCTAATTAATTCACATGCATTTCAAAAATCCCACTTAATATTACTTTCGCCAAGCTGTGATAGAGTTTTCTGTCAGGATACCTATAAAAGCTATATTACACACACACACACACACACACACACACACACACACACACACACACACACACACACACAACAACAACAACAACAACAAGCAACTACTGTAGAAGTTGCATAGTGTCATGTCCTCTTATCTACTGGATATTTCAATTTCTACCAAAAATAGACAAAAATATAGTCAAAATTAAAGCTAGATTATATATTTCTAGCTGTGTGCTAACACTTCTCTGTGAATTCGGTCTCCTATTTCAATTGTGTTTATGTCTTCAGGCCTCCTCTGACTCTGCTTGCTCTTTGTTAGCCCAGAGGCCTGGGGATAGTAATTAACGACCCGAATCCATTAGATAAATTCATCTTCCACCCAACGCAGCAGAGAGCTTTGAATAAGTAGTCCCTTTCTACCCTGTTAAACCTCTTTCTGCCACCTAATGAGACAACCAGAGCTCTCATTTGTGTGTGGCCATACCTCCTGATAATGTCAATAAAGAAGTATCTCTTATCACTGAAACCTGTTTTGGTGTGAATGGGATTTCTACTATTCTATACTAATTAAAGTATTTTTACAACTTAGATTTTGTGTTTTTCTATTTTAACTAATCTGTTGATATGGTCTTAAATATAATTTGAATTGAAATGCATACCTGTTCCATGAGAAGAATTAAGCGCATTCTGTTTCTAGTGAGGCTTGAAAGTGCAAGTAAAATTAACAGCCAAGCTAAGGACAGGTTTTATATAAAAATAAGAGATACTATACGAAATGCCTGGTAGAATTTTCAAAGAATATGAAACCGCTTATGTCAAGAATAACTTCAGCCATTAAAGGATTAATTAAGCTAAGGTCATTACTCTTTATTGAAGTGAAACGATTAGATTAAACAATATGCATTGTGACTCCTTATCTAGAACAGCCTTAGAAAAAAAACATTGAACATCTCAATCAAGTCAAATTTAATTAAAAGCTCAACTAGAACAAAAAAACTGCTTAGAATTCCCCATCCCCTGATTTAGACCTTGGGGTAACTTGAGACGTAATAAAACTAAAAAGTGTACCATTTTTCTCTGACAGCATATTCACTAACATGAATTCCATGCGGAACACAGATAATAGAGTTGAATTTTATCTACGCATCTTAATACCTTACTTTGTGAATTACTTGTAACATTAATATCAACAATACCAAAATATTTAAACCTTTATTTTAAATGTATTGTGCATGTAGAAATCTAAACTAAATTCCTGCTGTCTACTTCAGATAACATTTCACTGCTAGTGAAATTGTTAAATGTACTTAAAATTTTACTTATGTTATATTTTATTTACCGTTAAAGTTGGCACAGTGGCTAACTGGGCAGCACTGCACTGTTTCCTCATAACTCCCCCTCTGGGAGTTTGAATCCTCCCCCCAGCTCTGTGTCTGTGTGTGTTTCCTTCCGCAGTTCAAAACATGTAGTCAGGTGCACTGGTGTCTCTAAATTACTGGCAGTGCGTGACTGCATGTCCCATGACATCCAGGTTGTGTTCCCAGCTTCCTGGGATGGGCTAGAGGCTTACCCTGGCCCCCGACTGAATAAGGGGCTGTGAAATGGATCGTTGGCGTGTGTACTGCCAGTGTTTTTTATTTTCATAAAACTCACCTTCTTTTTTCTGTTCCCTCTTCCAGATTCAAGAGGAGTACTACAGGCTGTTTAAAAATGTACCTTGTTGCTTCGAGTGCCTCAGATAAACATGTCAGTATATATGGGCAGAACTGCTACTTTGAGTTATCATTATTTATCTGTGCAATATCTATACCAATATCTAACCAAATAAAAATAAATAAATGTAATGTCTGAAAAAAATGAAATCCAGTAAATGAAATCCAGTTACAAATCACTTCAGCTGATTCCCTTTTAACACTCATATTTAAATGTGGCTATGGTCATAATAAAATATTTTCTTTTTTGTAATTTAATGTAAATTAGAATGCCAAGTGTAATGTATTTCAATGTACTGTATTGTTGAAATTCTATAGCACATAACCACCAGATGTACTGTACATAACCACTGGACAAAGAGCTAATTCCTGTTTTTTCCTCTTCATCTTTTTAATGAATTTTCTTTTTTATGTTTCCTGTTTTATACCACTATGAATGCCTTTTTTAAAAGGAATGATTGGTATAATCAAAAAATTGCAAGATTATTGTTAATTGTATGTATCTTTTAATTCTGTGGGCATTATCATAATTTGTACTTTTCAAATTACTTTTTAAATTTCTTTTTTAATATTTACAGCTTAAAATAAATTGTATTTTTATATCCGAAAAAAAGTTTTACCTGTTATGAAGATATATTTTTTTAATTCTAGGGTAGGCCTAGATGAGAATTAAGGACATGTTATAATCAACAAGTGGGTTGGAGAATCCATTAATTATTAAAGGATGTATTAGGCCAAATTAGTAAAATATGTTTGGGGAAGTATCCCTATATTAAGGACAGTTTGTACAGTTCTTGTGAATGTGCAAAGTCGATTGTTCATTCCTGACACAACAGAGGTTAACTCATAGACTCAGAAATATTTCAGGCTGTTTTCCACCATCTCTTAGCATAAGGTTTTTTTTTTTTGCACTAATGATTAGAGGCACCAGGTTTATTTAGCAATTGCAACAAAAATATTCCAAATATTCCAAAGCACATGTGACAGATCAAAGAGCCAGTAATAATATAGTATATTATATGTCAAAATCTGTAGTCCAAATGTCACTGGACCAAAAACTGCAATATGGAGAAAATCATCAAATAAAGACAATGAAAAGCAAGGGAACGATTTGATTGGGCAGTCGGGAAACAACCGCATGGTACAAAGACTCAATTCCTGAAAACAAGGTCCTAATGTACACCAGGAAAACTTTAGTTACTGTTTGGAGAGACAGAGTGTGACTAGACTCCATGTGACTAAATTCAAGCTTGACTGGATTCAGCTGGGAGATGCATAGTTTTATTGCAGTGAAAAGAACAGCTTGTCATATGTGTGTGTGTGTGTGTGTGTGCGTGTGCATGTGTATGTGTATATATGTATATATATATGTGTGTGTGTGTACTTAATTACTTAATAAACTTATTGATACAAAAATGCTGTTCTCAAGTTATTAAATAGATAAAAAACATATTTTGTGATAATATATGCATAATATATTGCTAGCTAAACATATTTTATCAGTATAATCAATAATAAGAAAACTTCATGTTCCCTAGATACCTTCGTTGTGATGTCGTATATTTATTGTTATTGCAAGACCAGAACGTTTTACAGCATTTTTACAGAAAAAAAGCCCATACAGGTAGGTAAGTTTGTACTATCAATGGAATTAAACACAATATTCAAGTCAATGCATTTGGAGCATGACAACAACCAGATTATTACCCATCCTTCCATTTTCTACCTGCTTATTCTGGTCATTGTTTTGCTGGGGACCTGCACCTCATCCCAGACAGCAGACAAAGGCTGTGGTACATCCTAGAGGCAATGCCAAGAATTAGAAGTGTCAGCAGTAATAACATTTATAAGACATATTCAGAATCTGAACAATTGTTTCCCCGCAGATTGCATATGACCACTCTTTGTAAGAATTTGTTTACACTTCAAAGTTTTTGTTCGTTCTCATAAGAACTGTATTATTCTACCCTCTAGTGGGGAATTAAAGCATTGCTTTAAATTGCTATGTACCTGTGTATGTTGCTTTTCATCCCACTGAATCAAATACATTCTTTTCCCAAAGGAGTAGGAGGAACAGTGAGCAGGAGCACCACTAGGGGCAGTAGAAAGGGAAGAAGCCCTGACAGTGACAAGAGGAGCTGAGCCGATTCTAAGATTTGACACTTAGAGGCACCCAGCCCCCCGATGAAATACGGAATCCCGTTCCCACCCCAGTTCAGTTTTCCAAGCAGGAGTGGGGTTCCGACAGTAAAGTTTGTTGGGCTTTGGCCTGCAAAGATTTCCTGTCCAGTAGGGATGAATCAGCACCGCAGGGCTGCAGAGATGAAACCTTGCCCAGGAGCGTGTGGAGGGTAATACACACTTATGTTTTGGCCCTGGAGGGCTTGGTCTGCATGCACCTCATGCTGCTTCTTCCTGCTGCATCACTTATGGTCCAGGTGGAGCTGAAGGTTAATAAAGGTGGAGAAGTGGAAGGCAGAGTACAGTACCAGCACAGAGCAAGAGATGGATGATTGCTTACTCTGCCGTGGTGACTGAGCACAGAAATCGGGGAGACCAGGCGTCTCCACAGGACTTCTGAGTTCATGTTTGTCTTCTATATATATTTAGATATATTTTTTTGGTTACTTCTCTGCTTATATCATATTTAACAATGCTTAGTTAAAAAATGTTGTCTTTTCAGAACATCAACATTTAAAATTATAAGTAAAAACATATTACATAAAATAATATATTGTACAGGTAAATAAAGCACAGTTTGAACAACTAATTCTACAGACTGATGTTTTGGGCTGTAAGGCAGCTTGATGGTCTTAGGATGGCTGGGTGAAAAGTGCCTTCCTCTGATACTGGCTGAGCTACTGCCAGTTCTGCACACCCCTTCCTATTTTTCATTCAGTTTCCAGAATTTTGGCAAGACTTATTGCTGGAGAACTGGCTGGGACCTCTTTCATAGTTCATCTAACAAATTTGACTTGGGGACCGTACGAGTGTTTGTAGCAAAACAGTGATGTTGTTCTAGAAATAAATATAATGTTTCCCAAGACTTTTCAGAATAGTCCTAGAGGGTGAATTTGACTTTTGGTGAAAATCATTTTTTGGTGATGAAGTTAAGGAAAGCAAAGGTTGAAAGAATGTTGGAAAAGATGGGAAAACCTCTAGTTTTATTATGCTAAATATCTTATTTTTAAACTTTTCAGAAATCAGTGCTTTAAATTATCTTTGTCAAAGTAATTATAAGTCCTTCATAAATGTATTACTTCACAATCTGCATCTTAAAATGATTTTCATATTAGATATTCCCCAAGATTTAACGCTCTTGACACTCAAAATGCTTCTCAATGCATGTACTTTATTTGAAATCACATTAAATCCATATTTTGAACATTAGTTTCTGTTAATATTTGTCAACATCAAGAATTACATGTGAAATAAATTCTAATACAGGTACTTTCAGAATCTAAGCACATTGGTGGGTACAGTGACAGGCAACGTGAGCTTGAGTGATCTCTTTGAGGTCCACGCTCTTCTCCCAAAAACTGCTAAGACTGTTCACATTAGAATCTGCAAAAGGGAAAATACTATGTCAGACATTGCAAATGCATAAACTTAAATGTCTTCCAGTAAGTATGAAAGTATATAACAGTATTCTCCTGTCCCTCAGAAAATGGGCCTTGCTCTTGCCTATGGAACTGGTGAAGAACA
>JAODLD010000038.1:9563620-9597868 GCA_026781065.1 Mormyrops boulengeri
TAAATTATTAAATAATCATATACTCACTTAGGCTATTCTGTTGTCCCGCTGCAAGAGACAATTGATGCAAGTGATTACCAAACACAATTTTTAATAGTTATTATTTCAGATAGGGGAAACGAACACACATGTACAGAATATGCATGCAAGACTATTTCTATTGTTGTGCACATTCTGGAAAATATTCAGCACATTTTCTATGTGCCAGCATAGGCCGCAGTCATCAATATACATCAATAGATCTCTTTAAGACTGCGTTATTTGCTACAGTCCATTACAATTATCTTTGTTATAAAATCTCTTTCAATTAATTGTTCTTTCTTTCCTATTTCCCTTCACTGAAACGTATTAAGTCATTTACTTACCCACAAGGGCTAAAGCCAAGGCAAGAGTAACCAGTCTCATTTTTGATGAGATGTAAGGAACAGTCAAGACCTACTGCCTTTTTATACCATTTTCTCGTTGAAGTTAATCAAAAATAAATATTTACCTTAAGGGTAACAAATTAACATAATGATGTCAGATTCTGTTTGAATCTTTATTTATCTAAGTTGCAGGCCCAATCAAACAAACTGAATGGATAAAAATATAAATCCGAGTGACCAAGAGCATTCCAGGTCAGGTTACCTTGTTCTTCTGTGTCAGTGCATTTCACATCATGTCCAACGTCCAGCCTAAGGTAATGTTTAATGTTATTAAGAACATAAGTATATTAGCAATTTGTTCTTACACATAACCCTGAAAATATTGGTAAATGCGCATCAGTAACAACAGAATTATCTGAAAAGAGACACCAATGAGCCAGTGCTCATATATGCTGTGTGAAATACGTCATTTAATAAAACACAAAGCATTGTTAAAGTTTCATGCTTACATTATTTTAATGGGTACCATTTAATTATATGTTTTTCCTCGTATTGACCTTTTCTTAATCAGTAATCTTTTAGGCAACTAGACAGATGGATGGATAGATAGATACATTTCACTAATAATTTGCACGTAGAACAGATTCAACCAGAAATCTGGTTTATCATAGCAGGTAACCCTCCGATTCCATTTTTAATAAGTTTTTTAGCATCTGAAATAAAAAAATTCCTTCTTATAGAAAATATTTGGGAAGGTCCCAGTTAAAAATGTCAAACAAGTTAATTACTATTGAATATAATGATTATGAGTAATATTATATAATGTTTAAATAATTTACTTGTCACTTTTGGCTAAATGTATGAAATGGATTCGCTAGTATACCATACAGTGCTGAAAGAATAAACCATAAACTCTATAACATTATAATATGATTTTGAGGTTAAATTTCATTTAAAATGCTGACTTCACATAGATAAAATGTTAACTGGTCTTTTTGTCACTGGCATTGAAACTACTGATGACACCAAGGGCAGGCAAGGAATTATGTGTAATAACATTTTACATGAGGTGTCAAAGTCTGCAGCATTGCTTGCAGTGTTGCACAATCATGATGAGATAAGATATATAGTATATTTCAATTTAAGGTAATTTAAGAAAGGTGTGTGGGCGGATATTTGTTCGGAAAATAATGTACAGGAAAATGAACAAAGAATGAATTCAAATTCAAATCATTCAGGATTTACTACAGTGCCTCAAAAAAGTACTCAACCCCTGAGAATCTTTATTATCCTTTATTGTTTGGGGGACCAAATATAAAATACATTACATTTGTTTTTTTCCCCCATCAATTTGCAAAACATTGGACACCAAATCAAAAATTCAATAGCTAAAAATTATACCTGTGATTCTAAATGAGTTAGTGAATGAGAAACTGCAACTGATTTATGTTCATTGATCAACAGTGTCCCAGACATTGAACAAAGGGGCCTATCAGGAGAGGGAAATGGAAGCAACACAGGTTAAATATGAACCACATCCTTTCCCAAAGAATTTTGAGGTCACCGCATGTATGTGGCATGTTGACCAGAATTCTAAGCAGTATTTCTGGTGAAAACCGACCAGGTCATACCATCGGCATCAAAACGTATGGTTGTGGTAGCATCATGCTTTTTTACAACAAAGTCTGTCAATAAGCTTTGTTGGAAAGGTAAATAGTGGCCAAACCAGAGAAATAAAAAGCCTTTCGACAGATCACCAGTCCAAATGTGATCCTCTTTGAAAAAGAATGTGAGGCTCACAAATCAGATTCCCTAATGCAATTCATCAAAATCCCGTAAAGTCATTATTATTATTAAAGTTTTCCAAAGCATTTAAATAACTGAAAATGTTCAAAAAGTAACAATCAATGAATTATGTTCTCTTAAATTGCATTTATGTGAAACCTTTAGCGCTTTAGCCGTGCACATCGAGTTTTTGACAAAGCAGCTCTTCTGCCGACTTTTTGATGCCTCCCATAGTAGTGAGTTTGCCGCTTTAAAAAAGAAGCGACATTGCAAAGTGTTCATTTGTACATTGCTAGAATGTATAGATTGAAAGTTCTGTCAAGTGTCAAGGACATTAAGATGACAAGGAAGCTACAGCTAATTACCTATAGACACGAGGTTAAAAGAAAACAGAATTTATCCTCTGAATTTATTTCATTGTAATGTTTTCACCCTACAGTAGATGACCAGATGTCTAAATGCTGGCTTGTAATAAAAATTGATTAAAAAGCCACATTTTCACAGGAATGGTTCAGTCATTAACTGACATGTCTTAACGCCTTTCCAAAATCTTTCCATTCTAATATAATTAAAATAAAAATTTCTGTAAGCATTTCATTGCCCATTCTTGACCTTAGGAATCCCACTGTGGAACCGCCCTTCCCCAATTAATATGTCACTACACATTTCTGGAACAAAAGGCTGGCAAATAGAACCTAATTAAGAGAAAGCAAATTAGTGCAGAGAGGAAATTTAAACCTTCTCCACCCTACGCATTAACACCGGTACCCAGGGGCCATTGTGTTCGATTGGTACCTGCTGGGTATCTGCATTTTCCATCTTTATTTTGAAATCTTTAAGTAGATAGATAGATAGATAGATAGATAGATAGATAGATAGATAGATAATGTAAATTATAAGATTTTATGCTTAGAAGATATTCGCTATGATCACATGGTACAAAAACTGTGTTACAAAGTTCTGTCTGTCTGTGTGAAGAGCAGGGGCTGCTTAGCAGCTGACCAGGAGGAAGGTCACACTGACAATTACAGAGCAGCTTCTGACCGGTTCTGTTTGGTTGCAGACAGAGAAGACAGTGACTGTGAACCTTCTTTCTTATCACGTAGAATGGTAAACATGAAGCAGAAGTATAAAGGAGCTGCGTGAGAAAATAATTGTGGACACTTGTTGTATGCGGACACGATGTTCCTGCTTATGTGGTGCATCAAACAACCTAATAAAGAAGTTACTGCTTTCATACCCTGTCTTTGGCTGGTTTTCCAGCACGATAGATAGATACATAGATAGATAGATAGATAGATAGCAAAAGAGCCATGAATTTCCTAAATAGGTGCAATGCATTAAGTCATTGCCTGATATGTGTAAGATATTGCCCCAGGGTAAGTTCAGGCATGTGATTTAATCCAACGAAAACTTGTGCTGCCCAGCATAGCCTACTGCCGGCAGAACCAGGATTCCCACCTTGACGACCGTAACCCCTAACCAGCCCAAACCTTAACCATAAGTAACCAAACAAAATATGAGACTTTTGGCATTTTTACTTTTTTATTGCTTTCACAGATCTTTGTGAGGACCTGAAAAATGGTCCCCACAACGTCGAAATAACAGGTTCTTATCACATTGTGGGGGCCATTTGGTCCCCATAATGTAATATAAACTTAAACAACACACACACACTACTAATTATCATGCATTTATTAGAAATTGCTGTCCTATGCTGGCACCTTTCTCTATTAGTGTCAGAAATCTGAGGTAAAATTTTCAGTCCCGGCCTAAAACACTGCAAATACCTTCATGCATAGGTGGCAGAAATTTTACATCATTAATCATCACTATTTAATTTGTTTTAAATATCTGGGCTGCAAAAAACTATACAGCAATGGAAACTTTATTGATCCCCATGGGGAAATTCTCTTTACGCCTCTCCCAGCTTGCTCTCTGTAGGTAAGAGCAAGCTGGCCATGAAGGGCAGTGACCTGTTATGGCGCCCAGGGAGCTGGGGGTTAAGGGCCTTGCTTAAGGGCTCGTGGACGTGGCGAGGCTGGATTCGAACCGGCAACCTATACACATACACGAAAACACATACACATGATGAATGTGTTTGTTTGTTTGTTTTACTTCCCTTCACTCAAAGGCACAAGATTAATATTTATATCTGTATCTTTTATATTTGAAACACTGTCAAGTGGTAAACCTTTCTTATACAGAGTAATCCTTCAAATACATGTTTTTCAACATTTGCATCAATACCATTACATCACCATTACCACAGTAATGTAATAACAGACCATTTTATGTGTATTGCATGTGTTTAAACTGCATATATTTCCAGATGAAGGCCCAGGAGGCAAATAAACAAATTAGCTGTCACAGGCCCATTCGTATTTACAATTTTAATATACATATATACATGTGGTAAAACAATGATCTGCTGTGAACCTTCGAAATATGTAAGAACAAACCATGGAAAATTAGGACAACTTTTCAGTCTAGTTTCTGCACAAGAAATGCAGACGTTTTTAAGGAATAGCTTCCTTTGAATGAAAAAAACTGTGTTAACCCTTTAAAGTTGTCCTCATCTAGGTCACAATAGTATATATAGTATGTGTGTGTGCATATATATATATATATGTGTGTGTGTGTGTGTGTTTTTTTCTCCTTCTTACATTAGATATTCCAACCAGAGAGCCATGTAAGCACTCCGGCACCATGCTGCCTGGAAGCAAGGCGCCCACCATTTTTATCCTTACCTGTAAATAAAATGGAATGGTTTCAAGTTAGCACATGACCTTCACAACAGTGCATTTACTTTTCTTACCTTAATGTGGCAGTTACTCAGGCGTATAGAGGTACGAAGCAGTTCTTTCATATGTTTCATATATTTTTTTGTAATAAGTAGATATAACTACCATGGTAGCCATGTTTAAAGGGGTCGAGTGATCTTAAGTTAAATAAGTGTTAATAAAATAAAAAGCAAGCACTTCAAACCCTTTCTTTTACCACAAAAAAAAACATTTTGGGTATAGCAGTCATCTCCTGTTTTCTAACAAAACCAGCTTGATCTATGACCTGGGAGAAGGTCTTCTTCAGTGCTGTTTCCAAGAGAATGCGCACCTAGCTGATTAAGAACACCTATATCAATACATCAATCCAGATGGGTGGCATGTTGGGGATGCCAGGCTGTCTGGGGCACACAGGAGTGGTGACGCAGCTCATTAGGGAGGCTAGAGAAAACAGAGGTAACTCTGCGTTGGTGCTCGACTTAGCGAATGCTTATGCTGCCATCCCTCACAAGCTGGTGCAGTGTACAATGGCTAAACATCATGTGTCCAGCAGGATCCAACAACTCATCACTGATTATTACAACCAATTCAGGATGAGTGTCTCTGCAGGAGCAATAACATGGAGCAAGGTTTTGAATAGATAAGGCACACAGAGGCAGCGATGTATATCATTTACTCTTTCCTAAATATAACCTGTTAGGTTCAAACGATGTCAACCTGGGTGCACACATATGTAAAATTTGACCAAATCTACTCTGTAGTTTTTGAGATACTACCTCATGTAACTGGCTGGTTCTCACTGTTCACTTAAAGGGGAACAAAGCAGGAGTATTATGGCAGAGTGATAAAAAAGAATGGCTCTCAACTATGACTTGGTTCCCTTCATTCTTACCAAACCATTGATTCAAGATTCAAGAGATTCAAGTAGTTTATTCGTCACATACGCTATTGTACACATACCACATGTAGTGAAATGTAACCTTGGTCACTCCGAGCAGCTCTGCATGATAAGAGAATAACAAAATATAGAAAAATAGCAATATAAAATAAAAAATATATGAAATGATCAGCTGTACATAATCTATACATAGGAGATAGGTAGAAGTGATTGTGCTGTGCATTATAAGTGCAATGTGCAAGAGACCTGAGATATGTACCAACAATTTGGGCAGTATGAAAGCAGGACTCATAAGACTATGGGCACTCGAATACAGTGTGCACATAGTGATGTCAGTTGAAAAGAATCAGGTCATTCATGAACATAACATCGCTAGTAAGTAGTAAAAACACTTTTCAAAGGAATTCTGTAAAAGCGATGTTGTAAGAGTACTTTTCATATGTGCTTCGCTTGCTTGATCTCAGTAAGGGAATCGGTCAGAATGTTGTTGAAGTGTACAACGAAGAAGAGGTACGGTGTATCTCAAAGAGCATCATTAATGAATGCCTGGTAAAGAGAGGACCATTCACCAGACCAAAGGACATTATAAGATACTCATGGTTACCAAGTGTAAGGCTGTAACACAGCCTTCCACTCATCACTCTCTCAGATATGAATACAGATACAAGCACTCCACAGGTCAGAATCTGTGTAGATATTGGCAGATGCAACCTTTTTATTGTGGAGGGAATGAATGGTAACCAGTAACAGTGCTTAACAGTTGTAAAATTCATGTCACAGTATTGAATTCAAGGACGGGGACCCCATCATGGTTACTTACAAAGTGGAAGCTGGCTGCTGTAGGGGATGCTGAGGGTCAAGACTACCGTGATGTAAGTTTCCACAGTCTGGGTCTATATATAATATAAAATGGGATGCAGATGGTCTAATAACACCTATTTGTAAGTACATTGTGATGTGAGGAGAACATGTTCTTGGGAAACATTGTGGAGTATAGTACAGCTACTCAGGGTATCCCTGCAGTGGAAGCAAAAGCTAATTAGCATAGCCTGCTACGGAGTTTTAACTGCCATGACTGCATGGGTTCCAGCATCAGTTATCTACAAGTAGGAGGACCTACAGCCTGTGGTCTCTGGTCAGAAGGTTAGCGGTTTAAATCCTAGAACCCACAAGAACTTAGGTACCACTTGTTTGCCAGCCTTGGGGCGACTGTGTAAAGTCTTAAATTTAATGCGGTAGATGTTCAGGTTTCAATTTCTTAAACCTGCTACTCCAACATCCTGGTTAGTCATGATTGTCTGGAATTGTGAAGAAGCACGTAGAGGATTAGGGTAGACTTACACTCCTTATTATTGCTATTATTAAGTTCTTGTTCATGTTGTTCATATATTTTTAGAGAGTTAAGGTATTAACAAACTTGCTTTACAAAAAATAATTATAGAAAGGATTTCAGGTGTGAACATATTCAATATATGACACTGTAGTAATGTAATAGTAATAACATTACAGTGCTTACATATGGAATTTCTTCACAGTTTGCATGGATAGACATAAAAAACAAGTAAAAATGAATGCAGTGAGCTATTTAAGAGCATTTAATATGCTTGTACAGATAACGGTCACACTATCTCTGAGTTAAATAAACACAACTTAAAGCAAAGATAAACACAGATCATTTGCTTTTTGGTTGCAGGTCAATAATGCTTTTCGACTGCTGTTCTAAAACATTATTTCCATCTATATATATATGTGTGTGTGTGTGTGTGTGTGTGTGTGTAGAGCGTGTATTGAGTGAACTGAACCCCATCATCGATGACAAGGATATTAGCTTTTGGTACATTTAGAGGGAACAAGCAAGGTCAATAACCTAAAAGACTTCAGAAGGGGGTTAAACCAATGGCTGAACAAACTAGGAGGTGATGGGCCAGGGTAGATAATCAACCCAGTCTGATTCCTTGTATGTAAGTCCTCAGAAACCAAGAAATAATCTTGGTTTAAACCTTTTGTTTGCCCATTGGATTGCTGGTGGTGTCCTGAGGAAGATATAGCTCTGGCCCTCAGGATCATATTTCATAACTTGGAGGTGATCTGGTCAGTGACTTGATCCTCAGGGATCGCATATGCGAATTATGCATTTTCCCTCTCTCAGGATGACTTAAACCAGGTAATTAATCTAGTGGTGAGTGTCACTGTGTTCCTGTTAAATGGAGGCAAATTCTTATGAAAATCAATGTGAGACCATGGCTGAGATGACAGAAAGAGGGTGTGGGAGCATAGCTGGGGGGGCGAGGTGATTTGGAAGAAGCACCAGTACAGCAGGGCCAGAAGAAGAGGTCCTGAAGCAGCTGCTGTGCAGACAGTCATGTGATTTTATGGGTCCTCCTGCATGAGAATGGCAGTATTAAGGAAACTGAGGAAGTATTACATAGCAGAATCTTATATTTTTGATCACCTTGTCTTCATGATCACCAACAAACTGGGCTCCTCTGGTATATAGGCTACATAATGCCAGATTAGGGCCCCTCAGAAGAAAATTCCCGAACGTCCCAATGGCCAGTCCATGCTTGCCCATGACATTACTAAGACCAAATGAGCAAAGAGAAAGTAAAATCTATTTGCCTCTCAACAGCACATTTCCTCCAATTAATATAATCATACACATACATATCTGTGACACTCAATGGTTTTATCATACTTTATCGCTCGCTCTGAACGCTGAATGAGTTCCACCTGGGTGGGCCTGAGTTCCATCTGGACCCACCCATGCCACTGCAATTACCTAAGTGCTGATTGGGATTTATTGGATTAAGTAATTGGCTGGTTTTAAAAGAGGACAGCATGACATGTCACTAGAATATTTCATCATATATCAGTAAAGGTTAACGCAATATCTGAAACAAGGGCATGCATCCAAAGGGTGACTACAGGTGTAACTCTGTAAAATTGTGCTACTATATGTGAAGATACTAGCAAGGGCTTGCAGTTGGATCAGTTTAAACCATAAACAGTAACACATTTCATGCATTATGTCTTTTTGAGTTAATAATAATAAATAATAATAAGTCTTAATCCTAAGCATGATCATGGGGGCTGAAACCTATGCCATGCCTCACAGGGCACTGGTGGGACTTGAATCCCAAATCCGGGGGGGGGGGGCCCAATGCCACTTTATTACACCAAATGCTTATGTCATTTAAAAAAAAATATTAGGAGGGTTTCCTACAATGTGATTGCTACATAGATAGCAACATAAACATTGTGACCTGTAATACCAATACAGGTATCTCCTGCTTTACAAATGTTCATTTTACACCACTTTGCTTTTACAGAAGCACCGGTTTTCACTAACAAAATGAAGTCCAAAGAGGATTTTTGCGAAAAAAGAACTTCAAAACTAGCATTTAACATCAGTAAAACAATTGTAGATAAACAGTCATGCATTGCATAATGACATTTTGTCAGGGTCAGTCCCCGTCTGTCCCAGCCTTTCGTGTCTCCTCCCCGTTTGGCCAGCAGGTATCACTGGTCATCCTGTTCTCCCAGTACCCAAGTCCCTCACGAGTTTCTTGTTTTTGTCTTTCGTAGATTTTGTTCCCTAGTGTTTCCTTTGGATTAGTTTTTCTAGTTCCTGAGTGTTGTGGCTTGCATTCTGTTTTGGTTTTTTGCTTTGTGTCCTTGGTCTTGTTTTACCTGACTTTGTTATTTCCTTAGTGTTTGCATTCTGTTTGCTAGTTTCTGAGTTCCTTGAATTAATTATTAGTTTCACCTGTTGCCCGTTTTTCCAGTCGTTGTTGATTGCTCTGTTCTGTTGCTCGTTGTCCTATGTCCTGTGTTGATTGGTTAATCGATTATGTCTTACACCTGTTCCTTGTACAGTATGCCCCCAGTTTACTGGGTATTTAAGTGCCTGCCCAGCTTTGGTCTCCAGTGATTTGTTGATCGTGCATGTTGGTTATTGGTTTTCCTGGGCGCTATGTTTGCTTCTCTATCTGTTCCTCGTGTTACCAGTTTTCCCTTCGTAGATCATGTGGCTGTTTTAGTCAATGATGGACCACATATATGATGGTGGTCCCATAAGATTATAATGGAGCTGAAAAATCACCTGATGGTGTTGTTGCCATCGTAATGTCATTGCGCAATGCAACACTCACGTGTTTGTGGTGACTCAAGTACAACACATACAATTATGTACAGCACATAACTTCATAGTGATAAACAGCTATGTTACTAGTTTATGTATTTACTGTATTTTTTATTTATTTATTTTTAGCAATTTCATATAGCCTAGGTGTGTAGTAGTGTATATACAGTAGTCTAGGTTTGTGTAAATACACTCTATGATGTTTTCACAACTTCACAAATTGCCTAATGATGCATTTCTCAGAACGTATCCCTGTCGTTAATGCATGACTATTGATTCTCATAAATAAACTACACTGTACATACTTATATTTTTATGGGATGTTTATTTATTATATCATTCCTGCTATTACAATATGTTAGTGTTATTTTAGGTTGTATGTGTTTTTTGGTATGATCTTAGTAGGTTATTTCCTGGGTCTGAGAACCCCTCAAAAAATGTACCATTTAAATTAATGTTAACTGCTTCTTTGGTTTCCACCATTTTGGCTTGCAAAATATTTCATAGAAATGCTCTGCTTTTGGATAGCAAAGGAAACCTGTATTATGATGCAGGATGATGGCAAAACTGATGACAGAACCCATTAATGCTAGTGATGGGCAAATGAAGCTTCATGAACTATTTGTTGTATTTTTGACCCCACTAGATGGTGCTCTTGGTTTGCTTTGGTACATGCTTTAAGCCCTTTTCTGAACAGAGAGCACCATCTAGTGGGGTCAGAAAATACAGCAAACGGTTCACAAAGCCAAATTGCATTTGTATTCGTGTGATTTTCAGTCAGAGAGAAAAGCACTATGTGAACTACAAAGCAATATGGTCTTAGCGAGAAACACTACTTGCACACAAAAACAGCTATCAAAGTGAACAATGTTCGAGTCATGAACAAATTGTGCTTTTGAATTGGTTCTTTTCAGTGAATTGGTTGAACTGATTTTCAAATCTAAAAGAATCAAACTTTTTGCATAGGTCAGTCATAGATTCTAAAAATCTAAAAAAAAAAACCAATGTGACAAATTATATAAGAAACACACAGCAACCTTTTTATGACCATCTACATTTGCTTTTCGTAGACTATGTGTATCCATATTGCCTTCAGTGCCCTTCCACATACCGTAATCCACTGTATTTGTGCTGTTTGCATGCCCCGCCACATGGTGGCCGTGGTTCACTACAAAAGACTCTCGGCAATCGACAAACTAGCGAGTTCAGCATGTTCGGTTGAAGCAGTTACTAGGCAGTTCTCATGAGACTTATAAGAGGAGATGTTTATGATATAATTTATTCATATTTTATAATATATTATTGTTTCTTAATTGAAATGCATATAATTACATTATTGGCCACTGGTATCACTGTTTTCATTATTTAATTCAGTTAGTTTGGCTTACGTTTCTAAGTTTTGAAGTCGGGTTCTGCCAACCCTATTTTTCCCATTGGATATGTGCATTTTAGTACGCAATTTAAGTGAATGTGAGGTTTTTCAGGACCGCATTAGTCGTGTTGTAGCAGAACTTACTGTATAAGTAGCTTATATTTAGTTTAAATTAGCAGCATTCCAGTACAGAATGGAGATTCCCTGTATATACCTGTATAGAAGGGAAGAGAAGTGTGACATACATATGAAATGTAGTTTGGAGTTAGAAAGAAATGACAAATAATGTAATCTCACTAGTTTTTTTTTGTCTAGATATTTGGCGATGTAAAACGAAGCCCAGTATGGCAGGGGGAGAATGGGCTTCCCCTTTGAGTCTTGTTCCACCCAAGGTTTCTTCCTTCCAGGGAGCTTCTCCTTCCCACTGTCGCCTCTGGCTTGTTCACTAGTGGTTTTAAGGCAGGTATAATTTAAAGCACTTTGAGACAATGTAATGTTGTGAAAATGCACTATACAAATAAAATTGAAATTGAAAATAAGTGACACTGATAACATTCCAAAATATTTTGTATTGGTTTATTATTTTTCCTTTTTTATTTTGGTTCTTTATACAGACGCTCCTCTACTTACGAACATTCAACTTACGAACTTTCAGACATATGAACGAAGAGGATCTTTAAGTCCAAATTGTGTTCACTGGGCTTCCGTTTCTTGTCCGCAACATCAATTTTTTTTTCTGCGCTCCAGTTCCGCCTAGTACGACTTCTGGCCGCTACTCCCGCCGCGCAGCAGCGTAGCGTGCGTACTCTCGGCATCCTAGTTCTTTGTACTTGTGTATACCCTTAAAATGATGGTGAATGATGACTTATGAACATCTCAAGTTGCGAACGGCCATTTGGAACGTATCTCGTTCGTGAGTAGAGGAGTGTCTGTATATAATATTCTCCACTGGTGCTATAGGTATAATGTACATCTCTTATTAATCAGTTTACTTGGGATAGGAATACCTCTACTGTTGTTTTTTATTTTTGCTTATCTAAACATAAATAAATAATACTAGTAGCATTTGTAAAAGTAAGTTGTACAGTATCTGGTTTACAGTACTAAATACTATAAGGCCTTTGATAGTCAAAGTTGTATTTGTTCACTTGAAAAGTAGCATGCCATGTTCGGTTAATGAATGCCTCATGAAATTATTTAAGTTTAATTATTAAGTGAGCTGTTGGTATAATTTGCCAAATACATAGAATGGCCGGGGTGCCCCCATTGAGAGTTATGGGAACCAAAATGGTGTTTTTCTAGTCATCAAACAAGATAGCAATAACTATATTGGATAACAGAAGACATTCTTTTAATTTTTTTATTGTTACTGTTCATTTGCATGTATTCTAATATTTTTTCTGTGTAAATATACACTTACCTTAAGCATTTTGTTTGATGGCCTTGATCTCTACACAACAGTACACATCTGCTTTCTTTTACATTGCTACTCTCAGTTATAATCAAATGCCATTTCAATATGGAAAATCAACTCAAAGAAAAGGTTTATGAGAATAATTATACATTTTATTATGAACCTCAATATTCTTATTGCCAAAACAACACACTTAAGCAGCTAAGCAGTCATTCGCTTTGCAAAAGCAAGATATGTGTGCATCCACCGTTTCCTCCACATATGCATTGTTTGTATCGTATGATCTTGATGATGGAGGATCAAAAGATGTCACAGCAGTATCTGAAATAAACAGTTAACAAGCCAATAAATCACACACATTTATTCATGGTAACGTTTCAGAAAAATTCTCATAAATATCACTCATAAACATATTGTACGTTGTGACATAATCCATAGCTAATTCCAAGACTTGTTAACTAGATAAGTTGTGGGAAATATAGCATATTTATTTTTAGACTTGATTTTTCTTATTAAGAAGAATCCTAGTTTTGACTAAAAAGAAATAGATTAAAATATAGTATAATAAAAAAAAGTATTGGAACATACTTCTGAGTTACACAATATGGACAAAAGTATTGGGACAGACCTCTAAATCATTGAATTCAGATGTTTCATTCAGACCCATTGCCACAGGTGTATAAAATCAAGCACCTAGGCATGCAGTCAGGTTTACAACCATTTGTGAAAGAATGGGTTGTTCTGAAGAGATCAGTGAATTCAAGTATGGTTCTGTCACAGGATGCCACCTTTGCACTGTCAGTTTGTAAAATATCTTCTGTGCTAGGTACTTCACAGTCAACTATAAGAGGTATTATTGCTAAGTGGAAGAGTTTTGGAACAATAGAAAAGCAGTCCTGAAGTGGCAGACCATTTAAAGTAACAGAGTAGGGTCATTGAGTATTGTAAAAAGCACGTTGCCACTGGACTTTGGAGCAGTGGAAACATGTTCTGTGGTGTGATGAATCATGCTTCTTTGTCTGACAGTCTGATGGATGAGTCTGGGTTTGGCAGATGCCAGGAGAACGTTACCTGCCTGACTGCACTGTGCCAACTATAAAGTTTGATGGATGAGGGATAATGGTGTGGGGTTGGGCTAGATCCCTTAGTTTTCTCCTTCAGTATACCAAGACATTTTGGACAATTCTCTGCTTCCAACTTTGTGGGAACAGTTTGGGGAAGGCCCTTTTCTGTTCCGGCATGACTTTGCCCCAGTGCATAAAGCAATGTCCATAAAGACATGGTTGGATGAGTTTGGTGTGCAAAAACTTGATTGGCCCGCACAGAGCCCTAATCTCAATCCCATCGAACACCTTTGGGGATGAGATTGTGAGCCAAGCCTTCACAGTGGCTGACCTCACAAATGCTCTTCTGGATGAATGGGCAAAAATTCCCACAGACACACTCCAAAATCTCGCGGAAAGCCTTCCCTGAAGACTGGCAGCTGTTACAGCTGCAAAGGGGAACAAACTTCATATTGATGCCTATCGATTTAGAATGGGATGTCATAAAAGTTCCTGTAGATGTAATGGCCAGGTCTCCCAATATTTTATCCATATAATGTATGCTTCAGAAAATTATCACATTATTGGAAACTTACCAGTGGGGACACAGCTAAAACCAACAGATTGCTGTACAGTGCCTCTGGGAGAGCAGCCTTCTCTGCAGCGTAGCACCGGTTCCACTGAGTAACACTTTGACTTTGTCTCCAGCTTCATCTCTAGGTGTTGACGTTGTAGACTGCAGGCTGGAATAAAAATACCTTCACAACCGTTTCAACACATGCGGCTCAGTCCCAACAGAAGCCCTTGGTATCTGCCCTCAGTCAAATGCATGACCAATTGGGATGTTCACTCAGATACAGTACTGTGCAAAAGTCTTTGGTAGTCAAAGAAAATGATGTTTAAGTGTGTAAAACTGTAAAAGATGTTCAAGATTGTGTAAAACTGATGATATTATGTCTGTAAAAGTGTGTTAGCTTAACCGGTTCAAACCTCTCGTATAATCACCACAGTATTTGCGACAACCATCCAATACACCCATGCATTTTTTGACTAGATCACTAGCATAGCATGTTTGGCTAATCAATACCTCACTGACTTTTAGAAACCTAATTAATTCAATATTTAAGTTGGTGGTGAAATTTAACAAATACATGGAATGACTGGGGTGCCCCTGAGGAGTGGTTTGGGAACCAAAGCGGTCTTATAGCCGTCCAGCAAGATATCAGCGACATTTTGGAGAACACAAGAAATTCCTGTTAGTTTCTATTGTGTTACTCTTAATTTGCATATATTCTAATGAGCAAATATGCACTTACTATCCAGATAATCACCTTTCAGCATTTCTTTGGACTGCCTATGGCTTTTGCACAGTACTGTATGACATATAAAGTTTTATCATTTACAATCACAAATACAGTAGATGATAGTTAATACCTTATATAATACCTATTATAGTAGAGGGTTGCACTAAATATAAAAAAAGCATCAAATATTAATTAAGTATGGAATATATTAACTTATTTTAGAATAATATTGTAGTAAACTGACTTCCTTTTAAAAGGATGACATATAGAGACTCATACTGTCTGAGCAGTCAGTTCTGTCTAGCGTCCATGAGGTGAGGAGGCTGAACGCGTTTCTGCCCATCTGTGATTTAGGTTTTCTGAATACAGCTTTGGTCTCTCCATCTGCTTGACCACATAAGCCGCATGTTGTCCTTTTCATCCCAGATTCAATCTCAATCTAATTTAAAAGCAGGAAATTGCATTCCAATTCAAACAGTAACAATTTGTTGCAGGAAAAACACTGACCATTTGTTATATGCTTGCGAAATATCTTACCTTTATAATGTGTCCATTGTAATACAAACTACTGAGTCCTAGCGTTGGTGCTTGGATTACAATCCCATTCTCAAATTTTATCAGTAATTGTCCTGTTTTAAAGAGTAATAATATTAATAATATTAAAATCAGATTGCAAGGTTTTCCTGCGCGCCAGATAAAAATAGGCAGCAAGTTGGATTGATTACAGAAGTTTCATTTTGTACTTTTATGGCAAAATAAAAAACAATTAAAACGAGACAATTACAGATAGCATATTTTAAAAATTAATTTAAACATTTTAACTCACCAAGACATATAAAAATGTAACACATAGGTTGTCAACAAATTTTAATCTATTATAGAGTGCAGCTTGTAATAGCACCTTTGCAGCACTTGTGCATGGCAGTACAAAATGCTAAAATCAACATGCCTGCATTTTTTAAACGGTAAAGAAATGCTCTGAATCTACAGAAAACGTTATCTGCAAAACTGAGAAAGATCAAGGAGATAATGTTTTTTTTTCTTTCACTTAAAATTATAATGAGGTAGGCAGTTCTATTCAGCATAAATAAGCATTTCTACACAATTACATGCCTCTTAAACCTGGTAGTATATACAAATGGGTCAAGCTAAGGTCCCTGTACCTAGAAAACACAAATATCTAATACACCGTAACAGAAATATATAAGGAGTACTAATATAGCTGATTTTTTATGGTGAAAATTACCTGATGTGTCTCTTATTGGCAAGTTAGACAACAAGATGTTAGAATCATTCATTTTTAACTGAATACCCGCCCTGTGATAATTCATGTTGATGGACCTGTAAATAAGTATATCTATATGTTATGAACAATTCAGATACTGCCATGAACACAATAGTAAAAGAATATTGTTGAAATTAATTGCTCTGATATGTGATCTGGTAAATGGTCCTCACCCCACTGGTGTTTTGAGAGAAACTTCCTTTCTTCCATTCAAGTGCTCTTTCACTAAAACCTGGAACTTTTCTTCTGTAGTGCAGTCCTTGGCTAAAACAAGGTAGCAGTCTTTCGGCATTGCTTCAGTGAATCTGATGTTGTTAAAGGTCCTGAAGTGGTTCCCAGATATTGTGCAAATACCTGGAAAAAGCAAAAGTGCATTTCTATTTTTGTATTCCCAGATGTTTCCTGCTTTATCAAATTTTACTTATTTTGCTTAAACTAGGCAGAACAAATTTAAACGTGCAGCTGCACTGCAAATTTACTTTGTATCTCGAGAAGCCGGACTGACGAGGAAAGGCTTGGTCCCTCGTTCTGCTGATTGCTCTCAAAAGGAAAAAATTGAAAAGGAAGTGGAATTTCCTTTTGATAAACTGTAAGCTGTTAAAAGAACACAAATGTTTTAAGGAATTTACAATGCATTGGGAATTGCTTTTACATTGTCAGCGAAGGAGGAAAAAAAATAATTAAAGAAATGATTATCCCACCTCTGGAATCTCCATCCTTATGTCAATGCTCTCCGAAGTTGCCAAAGTCACTAAGGCAGAAATTTGCTTTTCTGGATTTTTTTCATGTAGCTGAGAAAATCTTCGAAGTAATGCCATGCCTGGAATGTATTCTGCAACTCTTAAGAAGATAAGACATGAATTACAAATATGAAAGAAAAAAAAAATATATATATGCTTTTTCAGGTGTATTTTCTCAGTTTCATCTTTGTTAATTTTCTAACTTCCAAGAAAAAATATAATATATGTTTACCTTTTTAACAGGGGACTTAATAACTTTTATTTTCAGCAGTCAGATGGACTGATGTTTGTCATTATTGCTTCATATGGGCAAGATTTTCCACATATGTTACATCATTCCATATAAAACTAGGGTATAAAACTATAATTTTACCTCAGCCTATGGGGATTGCCTAATCAGGGGTGATTTGCTATGTATCTCCGTTGTCTCTTGGCTTCTGATAAGAATGGCCAGCAGGATAATAGGTATAGACTAGTCACACAGATTAAAAAGCTGCCTTTAGTTGCTGTTCTGTTTATGTTAAGTACAATAGTACAATGCCAATCAGAATTTACCGCTTTCCGATTTCCTGCATGTACTCCGGCACATCTTCCCAGTTCACCATGGCATTCACGGATGGATTTGATCCAGGCAAGTGTGATGTTTCAGCTGCTACATTCACTTTGTATGTCTGACACTCTGCACCCCATTGTAATTTCATCTGAAATGTATCAACACACATATATATAGTAAAGATCATGCAATTATTCTATAATAATGGAATGATGGTTGCGAAATGTCCCTGATGACAGCAATAGTGATATAATTAATATGACATCAAACACGTCATGGTTTTAAACAAGGAATTAACATGAGTACCTTTGATTTGTTATTAATACTATCAACATCTGCATCTACGCACAATCTCCAGTTGGCTTCTTCTCCAATTTGTGAAACTAAGAGCTGAATTTCATCCTTCTCAGCAGCTTGAGTCAAATAAACTGTCGTTTCATAACCTTCAGGTTTGTCATTACCACTGACTGCCAAAGCGGTCATAGTCAAAACAGGATCTGGTATGGAGTCCAGGGACTGAAGGTAAACAGGACAAGAGTGACAATTACATTCTATATTACATTTGAAAACATTATGCAATATGTCAATTTCATATTAATCTGAAAATTTAATATTTTGTACCTTGGATATTTGCTGACCGAGGAAAATTTTCATTGATTGACTGACACTTTCCGTGTTTTTGTTTGCCCCATTGTTTATTTCTATTTGTATTTTGTCAATCGGTTTATTTCTCTCAACTGTTAAAAAAAAAACAATACATGAAAGACAGGTAAAAGAAATCATGATAATGTCATTAAATTAAAAATTCCTCTGGAACCTGATAATTTGTTCTGACTATCTTAATGAATTGATATATTGAAAATGATTTTCAGTCAGAATGGAATATATTTTTTCCATCAACTTTAAAAGATGTTTAAATGAAGATGAATATTTCTTTACCTGGCTCAAGTGTAAATGCACACCGCGTGGACCCTAAGATGTAATAAAGAGGATATTCACTGAGGTAATGTGCTCTTTCTGCTTCCATTTCCATGCATATTGCTGTTGCATAGATGTTAGCTTTTGCACACATCTTTGTTTGAAGATGGTCTACCTCTGACCAGCTCTTTGTCTGTTGGATAAAGGATAACGTGCAAATACACACATATGCCCACATGTGCTTTTTTTGCCCAAAGTTTTTTTTTTTTTTTTTATCACGAGGGACACACCTGCTCTTGGCCAGACTCTCCTGTTGTGTTGTTGATGGTTTGTGGATTTTCCTTAAATTCCAAGTGGTCTCCCATCATACGAGTCATTTTAGCCTCAGCTGGATCTTCAATGTTTCTTGAAACTGCATAGACATCATAACTGCAAGCATTTACAGAATTATTCTTCAATTACCACTCAATTTTTTGAATGTGAATTATTATACATCAATGTTTGAATTATATGCACGCTCAATGGCCACTTTATTAGGTACATTTAGCTAATGGATAGATCCCACACTTGCCTCCTGAACTACTTCAAGGGTTTAAGACTTTTCAGAAGCCATTCTACACACCACTGTTATACTGAGCTGTTATTTTTGCCCCAGTGGTTTGCCTGTTAGCTTTAACAAATATGACCTTCCTCTGACTGGATGTTTGTTGTTTATCATACCATTCTCCGCAAACTCTAGGAACTGCAGTTTGTTAAAATCCCAGGAGGATTGCTGTTTCCGAGATGCTGGGACCACCACATACCTGTATAGCTATATGTGTTTAGTTGCACCTACATGATTTTCTGTCTAGAGAAGCCAGATGTTTGCATTTCGAATCCGGTGTACTTAATAAACGGCATCTGAGTGTACATACAATGAGGAACGTATAATATGCATATATAGACAAAAAAAAACATACTTGAGAGACAAAATCTCTGTCTGTGTTTTCCAGGGTGGGGTATCCAGGTGGAAATTCATTGATTTTACATTCATTTTTATAGAAAAATTCCATGGAATATTAAAAAGGCATTTACCAATTAATTCCGCACCAGACTGAACAACATCAGTGTTTATTCCATGAAAAACAAAAAGGTCCTTTGCAGAACTGCAAGAAAGCACAGAGCCTACATAAATATGCAAAATATTTGGTTTGATACTAGCATTTACAATGTAATTGTAATGTTTTTGTTCTGATACATTACCGTACATTTCCATCGGTTTCAAATAAAATGTCAGCATTCAGCAGTTGACTCAGATTATCTGTAGGTGGGGGACTGATGGTAGATTTAGCTGGAGAAGAGAACAAAGACTATGCTTCTTTATTCGAAGTCCATAAAAACCTAATGATGTAATTATGATACAGGTAGAGTGTATTTACCATTTACAGTGGAGCCTGTTACAGAGAGGTAGTATTTGCTAATCTCAGTTGGAAGGCCAATCATTGTTGCTCGTACATATCGGGTTTCAAATATTAGATATGGCTTTGTCCAGTGCCATGCTATACCATTCTGAATATTTTCTATCATATTCCAAACTGGACTCTCTTTTCCAGCTTTAGGACTAAGTGCCTGTAGATGTAAAACAAAATAATAAAATAAATTATCATGTCTTTCAAACACATCTGACACAAATAGTTACAAAAATGACACTTTACCTTATTTATTAAATGTAGCGCGATTTGAAAATGAAGCGGTAAAAAAGAGCGAGAATGATCCACATACCTGAATGACATTTTGAATCACATCTTTGCTCAAGTCAGCATGGAATACTTCTTGTCCAAAAACCCTTGCAAATGCAGATATTAGCGGTTGTTTCTCCGGTAATGACTGCCATTCTGAAAGCTGATAAAAACAAAGTTAATTTGCTTGTACTCTAAGCTAAAAAAAATGTAATTTAATTATCTGAGTGGATGCTGTTGCTAGCACTGCATATAACCCATCTTACCATTTTTAATATGGCTTCCATAATACTCATGTTTTGTTTTTCACTTAATATGGAGGTAGTCTTCCTGAACATTTCCTGGATTCCTGCTGTATGTACACCAAACTGTAAGAGAGATTAAAATTAGGATGGACTTTATTGATCCCAGTGAGGAATTCTAGTGCATACAAAATTAGGATGGACTTTACTGACATACATCAGGAAGAACACAGTACACAGACACACATACATATAGTGCCAGACAAACAAGGTGCAAGGCACTACACAAAGTAAGCATGCATACTAATTTAAAAAGTATACAGTACACAAATACAATATGTTGCATAACAGAATATTGTGATACTACAGAAATAAATATGTAGTGTTTCTGTGTGTTAAAATAGACACATAAAGCAAAATTAAAAACAGCAATGCAAGATACACCAAAACTGGAGTTACCTCTATGGTCTCCAGTATCCTACCAATAAAGTAGGCTTTCCATTTTGATATAAGCGTTGATGGAAAGTAGCTATCCACATTTTTGAAAATATAGATATCAGACGATTTGCCAATTAATAAGTCATCTGAAAATAAGAAAAAAACATAATACTGTACAATAATTAGCCTGCCATTGTTTAACCTTCAAAATGAAAACATAATAAAGAACATCTCAAAGGGGTAAAAATCATATGACTTATTTAAGAGAGTATTTGAACGTACCATTAAACCAATCAAAGTGTAGGACCTTGCTATAGCGGTAATTGAGGTGGCCCAGTTTGGGTTTAAGAATCTTAACGGCTACATTGCAGGCTGTGGATCTGTTATAAAAAAATTATACAGAGGCATAAAAGTACATTTATGGATTGACACTGGACTAAATCTGAATATTATTAAGATATGGGCACCTACAAAACACTCACAGAATGCGGTTGTCAGGAGTTTGGGATCTCGCAAGGCCACGAATCAGGGAATAAGAGAAACTGGCTACTTGCAGATTGCTTTCTTCCAGCAAGAATGATGCAATCATTGACACTACAGCTAAAGGTGGCTTTGTGTCAAACAAGATGAGACAGGCCTGCATTCGCACCTCAGAGCTGAGGTTCCTCTGCATAAACAGGTTTAATGTGATTTCCTGTACCTGCAGCAACACCAAATTGAGTTTAAATATCTTATAAACAAAACAGATACACTAAAAATGCAGCAGTTTAATGAATATCCTAAACTATGAACATGTATTGCTTATAAATATCAGACCTTAGTTCAACTAAATGCTTTAGTAGTGGTTGACATATACTATTGGTGTGTAAATCAAGACCACCTTAAAGGGTAAATTATAGCTGAATCATTTAATATTAAATTGGAAATATAAAGACGAAAGTTCATATGCCACGTTGGGCTACATTGCCGGGGGTTGGTACTTAACCTGAGTCGTTTCAATAAATTTTCAACCAAATAGTTTGCTTGCATAAAAGTGTTGGCGAAATAAACAAATAATGTTAAAAGACAATGTTTTTTAATTAAATGACAGGAGTCCCAGAAAAGATTTTGAACTATGTGCTGCTCAGGTTTGGGATGGCTCACACGATGTGCGTCTCTGACAGCTAAGTGTCTGAGGGCCTGCACAGCTGCTCTCTGGACCTGAGTGGAAACAGACACGACTGTCGGAGAGACACCAGGGAGGAACTTCATGATAGTTTTGATGCTGGAGAGATGGCCTGCATTTCCTATCGCCTTTAAGGATCGAATCAAATCCCCCTCGTCCCGTCGAGAAAGGCTATCCGTGGCCAGGTCCAGCAGTGGCTGTGGACCATGAGATCAAATCATAATTAATTGCACTCGAAAGGCCCATCCACCGCAGTGTTTGAGTAGAACAATGCTATAATTGTTTGTTAATGGTATTTACCTGCACTGCAATCACTGGGCAGGGGTCAATGGTACCACAGTACCTGTAGACTACAGATCCATAAGACAGAAGTACAGTGGTCCACAGCAAGTCACTGGATCTACTGAATGGCATTATCAGAAATTCCTAAAGAAAATGGGGTGGAGAAATTGGGCAATTCGACACTGTGTAAATGTAAATAACTTCAAGAACATTCATAATAAACATACTATTATTAATAAATTATGAGATTTATGATAAAAAAAAATAATTCTCACAAAAGGTACAATGCTTTACCTTACACATTTCTACAGTTTCAGAATTTGCTTCTAAATGGTTGAAGGTCAGCAGAACTGCCTGTGTGGCCTCGTTTACTGAAAGATCCCCCCTTTGAAATCTGTTTATAAGGAATCTGATGACCCTAGCATCTGAAACTTCGGCTATGACATCCAGCAGCCATCTCCTGTAAGAACAGATAGTGGGTGGCTTTTACTTTAATTTGTCCTTTACAAAAAACAGGAAAAAATTATGTGAGATTATGTGATGAGAATATTGTACAGGATTTTGGCTGATTGGGCAGCCCTTTTTCTTCAATAAATTAATGATAGATTAATGATGCATGCAGCAAAACTGGGCAAGAATTATGTTTGTGAAGCTGATATCAAGGCAAATGTCGAATGTCTCTTGTTTTGAGAAATCCCAGAGGTAGAGATTTAGACAATTTCAGTTTTCTTGAACCTTGCTTTGATACTTCGTATATTGTCTTTTGCATATGGCAAATGCTTTTTTTCCTCATTTTCTAGCATGCATTGAAAAAGCAAAATGTTTAACATTATGAAAAAAGCAAATTTCATCAATTGGTGTTATATATACGTACACATCCTACATTTTATATGATTAGGCAGCCATTTACTTAGTCAGAAACAGAAGCTGTATGATCACCAATAACCTGTTATACTACATTCTGAACATGGCTTAAGAATATGTACAACATGTACCGTTTATGTATTATTTCTTAATCGCACTGGGTTACATGCAATTTTATCAATGTAATAAGAAACAGACATAAAGATACCTGTGCTCAGAATTTCCCAAATATTTATTCCATAGAGTTTCCATATTATCAAGAGTTACCAAGCGAAGAAGTTGATATAGCTGGAGAATATCTGCAGTTGTGGAGTTGTCAATTTGTTTAATGTTAGCCTCTACGATGTGTTCGATTAATTCTGAAATCTACAGAACATACAAATATATTATACACAAACAATATACAAAAGTATTACTTCACCGCATCAGTGATCATGCGATCGATCATGGTCTAGCAGACCATTAAGCCTACCTTAGCCATTGGATCAGTATTTTTGATTAGCTGAAGTGGAATTTGATTCAGTTCAGTCCCAAATTTGTATATTTGATTCCCTCTATTTTGCATTGGACTTGCAGCTACATTACCCACACTGTCTGTCACACCAATCAAAAACACCTCTTTTCTAAATGGAAAAAAAAAATGTATGTTAAACGCAGAATGTGATTCATTTATTCTTATGATGCATAAATAAGATAACGACAGTGGTAAAAAATGAAAGTGGGTTCCCTTACGTTGCCAGTAGTCTTGAATTACCTCCCTTTACATTAAATGGGGAGAACAGTTGATTTTCCTCAGCATAGACCTTTGTAATAAGGCCACCGTCTTCAGTAGGTCTGACATTATACTTGTATTTAACAGTTTCTACAATGTTATCACCTCTCTGTGAAAGAAGAGAACACGTAACGCATTTAAAATTTGTACATGTGCCTATTCAGAAGCATTAAGAAAAAATGACCTTGCAACCTTGGAAGTAAAATATGACATACCTCTTTACAATCATCATTTTCAAGTGCCAGAGCCAATCCTTTGTATACTGCTGCCTTTTCTCTGCAGTTTTTGATATCAACTATCCGAGTGACATGCAACTCCTTAGAGTTTAAGTCTTCCTCAATAGCATAGTTACTCTGGCAAAGACCGTGAATCCCAAGCTGAAACAAAAATGTAAGATAAACTATTTCTAGCTGGCAGCCACTACAGATACCATCATTAAAATGTAGAAGCAAATATCTGTTTCAGTTCAATATAAACATGCCTTATCCTTCAGTGAATTTCATTTCCATCATTTTTATATGATTTGATGTTTAATAAAATACCGCTTGCAGTTACGGTAGCTTTACATTACCTTTTATGGATTTAAGTGAATAATATGGAGACATACCTCCTCCAGTACATAAATGTTCTGTGTGGTCTTCACTGTAACTTGTAGAAATCCAAGAATTCCTCTAACTATGTTCAGCACTGTGTGTGAAACTTCTACTGGAGCCTGTAGATCCCCAACCTGACCTCTGACATACTCAAACATAACAGGCTGGGTCAACTCTGCTGTGACCCTTTGGGTCACCTTCGGGGAGGTGACGAATGAACTTTTTCCAGGGATGCCATTGAATTCATCAAAGGTCAGATCGTTAATCTATTATCAGCAAAATTATTATTAAGTATGTCAAAACAACAGAATGTACACAAACCAATTTCAGAAAACAGTCAAAACATTATTTGTTGATTTCTTCATAGTTCTTCCTACTGTATTATCAAGATTAAGCGATGTTTTTTTTATTATTAGCAAATTAATAGCTGTCAATTTATCGGTATTCAGTCATTTATTTGCATGTACTTCTTATTTTCATTTTATTTATTTTTACCAGTTTTTATACATAGCTCTTGGATAAAAACATTGAATCATTTCTGAGACAATCGAGTAGTACAAAAAGTTTACACTCTTTTTGTATGTTTATATATTTAACTTCATAACAGATGAGCTCATACCTGAAGAAGGAAAGTCTGATCCGATACGCCAGTGATTTTAAGTGAGCACTGAATCTTCACGCCTGATTCGGCCAGATCTGGCCTATCACGTCCAACAGTCATCACCCCTACATATCTGTACTCATAGGCCTTTTTTGGATTTAAGTCCGGTACTGAAATATATTGAAAGCTGTATTACCTTGTAATATAACACTTTACAATTCGTCTATATGATCATCTATAAAGCTATATATGCAGAATTCTTATCACCTTCCGGATATCAATATAAAAAAATAAATATTATTATTTCATAATGACTTACCGTAATTGATACTCTGACAAGCTGAAATTGAAGGAGATTTGAAACATTATTCAATTCAGAATTATTCATTGAGGTACTGACTGAGCATTATGAAAGCAGCTTACCGGCCAAGACCACACATAAGGAGAGCAGAAATGGGTGCATAGTGAATTGCTGAAATGCAAGCCATGAGTCTTGGGACACTGTTTAAGTACTGACACCATCACATGGTTCCACTTGTTTACCTGTGGCTTATCATATCGGCTTAGATCGGTGGCTCTCAACTAGATCAGCTCCAGCACTTTTATTTTTCCTTGGTCATTAAGTCACAACACAATTTTTTTTATATTTTGAACCAAATTCACTTCACAAAAAACAGGGCAGCAATAGTAAATCAAACATCAGGCATCCCATTTAATGTGGGTGGTGGTAAAACCGAGGGGGTGGCAGTAACATTTGCACACACTCTACGACCCACTGACAGCAGTGACGGAGCCCCAGGACTCACCTGCCTTTTGTGCCTGGTCGCTACGCCTCTCCCCACTGAACTATCAGTTGAAAAACAGTGGCTTACATCACGATATTAACTTCATGCAATGTGACAAAATTACACTCAACTTTCATATATATATACACACCAAGACACACACACACATTGTTTAGTATTGCAATGCATTATGCATAGTCCTCTATACGCCTTTTTTACAGCATCTTTTCTAAGTTGCATTTTATTAGAAGCCCTTTGCTGTGCTTCTCCTTTAATTTCGATTCTTTTTAATTATTTAAAAAAAATACTTTGCATCTGCAAAAGAAACATTGTGCCCAAGTGAAGCCCTTATGTAAATGTACATGGGGACAAGAGGACAGAGGTGTGCTGGTTATGTTAACCCAGAAAAATGTCATTGTGACATTCAGCCACCTGACTCCAAAGGAGGACTTGACATAAGCAAACAACTGGATATCATTGAAAGATTTTTTTTTTTACGATGTGCTTTAGTCTTATAAGTTTAGCTGGAGCGTTAATTTATAACTTCCGTACCACCAAGTGTTTCAGTCCAGTGGCTGATGGCGTGTGGCGCTATGACTTAGGACCCTGAGCCTGTGATCAGTTGTTCTCAAGTTCAAATCCCATGGTTGGGTTGAGTGATTTCAATGTCGGCTCCTTGACCAAAGCCCCTAACTTCCAATTCCTCCTGGGACTAACTGACCTTGCTGTTTCAATGTAATGTCACTTTGGATGAAAGTGTCTGTTGAATGACTAATGACGGCTTGTCACAAAAAATCACTCAAACATGAAGTTTAACATTATCTCTGTAAACACAGGGGCATTCTTTGACAACGCTGGATGAATGCAGATGCTAAATATACAGTAAAAGGCCCTGAGTTTCCGCTTCCTTGTTAGCCTTTTTGGACGGCCATTTTGGTGTATGTTCTATATACCAGTTCTTGACTGTAGCCTGTAGTCCTTAAAAGCTGAGCCTCCTGCCTTTCACTCTTCATGTGCTTCATTTTTTTCTGCTGCAGGAATCTGTTGCTGTGACCCTCAGTCAGGTTCAGCTATCCAGGGCCCTCTGACTAATAGCTGTTGTTTTGCAACATATACAAGGCTTTGTTTAAACTTGCATGCTTGTGCACAATTAAGTGCATGAGTATGACGAGTGTGGTTTGTATGAGAAATCCTCAGCTTCTCCACAATCATGACCACCATCTCAGGGGATTTTGGAAAGAAGAGGAACAAATGGTATGAATAAAAAGACACCTTAAATATAAGGGAATTAGTGACACACCTGTAGAAGTATGTGCTGTGTTTGATTAGCATTATTATTTTTTTTGCTACCTAGCATCTAAACATCTCAACATTGGTGACTGCTAACACTGCAACCAAGACTGTTGATTGGAGAATGATTTCTTTGTGTCATGGCTTAAAGGAGGGACATTCTGGATGCAACCACAGGGAAATGGAGGTGCTTTATTTAAAGAATGCAACTAAACAGAGATAAAAGGACTGTGAGGGGACAAAATATGGGATTGGGAAGAATAGCAAGGAGAGACTACCACTGATATTCACATCTACACAACTGTTACAATGGTTAGGAACATGTTTAGGGCAGACACACACACAGTAGAGGTCAACAAGAGGCAGGTGAGAGTGATTGACACATTAGGGCAGGAGACAGTTAACCATAGTGGGAAAATATGGGATGCACAGCGACATCTGCTGGTCAAACAGGGACATGATGGGACTCACAGGGACAGATCCTGACACTTTGACTTAGTCTGACTGGGGGGGAAAGTGCAATTACTGCAGATGTTGAAAACATATATAACATTAAGTGTAACTTTTATCCAGTCAGTGAAAGAATGGTGGAGAGGAGGAGAAACCTTTGTAGACAACAACATCTTACTTACGTGACCAGTTTTCTATTTGACAGCTGGTTTACTGTGACTCTGTGAGCTGATGTTTGTAGTGTAGGAGTAGAGGTAGTCCCAGTGGAAGGGTGGCGTGCAAAGTGACACATCTGGTGTACACAGCAATTATCTCACTTGTGATCAAGGTATTGTTACATCAAACCGATGTGCACCCCAGCTTTGTGCAGTCTCCCAGTGGAATCACAGTTTCCCCCAAAGTTTTGCAGAATCCCCAGATAAAAAAAAAAAGCTAATGTGGCTCAGAGGGTAAGGAACATGTGCTCCAGTTTGAGCTTGCTGGTTTAGATTTGTCCTATTTCTGTTCATTTACCCTTGTTACCATGTTTAGAAATATGTCAATCGTTGTAGATGGTGATATGGCTTTATTGTGTAGTGAAATCATAAAAGAAACCCTGGTAGGATTTGTGCCCAGTTAGCGAGATGTATGCCAACAAGATCTGGAAAAAAAGAACATTTCTTACTGGTCCCTAAGGTAACCAAAAAGTTAAAAATAAATTTATAAAATAAATAAATGTTATTTACCTGCATATATTTGTACAAATTTTTGGTCAAATTCTAATCTATACATAATCAGAAAGCTCAGCCAAATAACTAAAAGTTATTATAATAATTATTACATAATAATTAATTTTACAAGAAAAAAAATAATTTTACAAATAAGATGGGCTGCTCTTTTTTATTCAGTTCACCTAAAAGATTTGTTATGATTTGTTCACCAACTCGTTCAGTCACACTTCCTGTTTGCAGAGATGTGAAACACTTGTTCTGATTTGTCAAAAAGTAGCCTCTTATTTAGGCTAAATAGTGCTAAGGAGTAAGCTAAATAACACCTTTAAGTGAGAAAAATGTGAGAAAAAAAGAGTATTTATTGAATTGAAATATTGGCAACATTGTACCATAGCTACTCATTTTTGTTAAAAGCACAAATCTAAGAGATCATCACATAGTCAGCTAATGTGTCCAAACACTAAACAAACATTGCTTAAAATAATTCTAAATCATTCTAAATCATGAAAATGTTGCATTTCAAAAATGCAATTCTCGTTCTGAACAAGAGACCCGAGAGAGTGACCGCAAACTCTCTCGTTCACCTACTCACTCTCTTGTTCAGAACAAGAACGACAGCCCCAAAGACCCAAAGGAGTGACCGAGACGTTCTCCCCTTCTACAAAATATTACAATGCAAAAACTGACCAAAAGTCCAAAAAACTTAAAACCATTCTACTGATGCTCAGTCTGTACCAAGTATGGCAGGTTGTGGTCCTGGTCATGGTCACACAAGGTACAGGCCAAGGAGAGATGAATTATAAAAAGGATTTGATGTACGTATGAACAGAAAACTAAAGTTAAAAAACTTGTAAATATACAAAGTAGGGGTGGCCTAAAATTATTAATCAGTTATGACGTAAAATTATCATCACAGTATTTTTCACTTTTTTGACGGTGACGGTGTTATCACGGTATTACTTTTTTCCATGTTTTCAGAGGATTAGTATGTGCTGTGCTTTTATATAAACTAAAAGAAATATTTCACATATTAAGTACACTTATTGCTTCACTTACAATGTGCATAATTACACGAAAAAATTTTGAATTTAACTTGCTATAGCGAAACCCTGCCATAGTATGTCATAGAAAACTCACACAATGCAGACAAACTGGTTACATAGACTATAAAAGGATAAGTACTGAGATTTCAACTAAAGCTTTGAAGAAAATAAAATGCTTGATTTTTTCCAAATAGGCTGTTGTATGATTTGGCTGTGGACTTCTTCGGTTTTACTGTTATAGTGCTACTGGTGTCGGTAAATCTATATCATGGCGCACAATTGCACTAGTAATGACAGCGGTATACTGCCCACCCCTAATTCAAAGTAACCCCCCGCCCTCACCCCCTCAACAGGAAGAAATACACAACACACAAGCCAGGGGGTTCTGTCAGGATCAGTTTTTTTTGTTTCTCAGTTGACTTCAATACCATGCAGCCAGTCTTGTTTGGGAGTAAGCTGCCGGCCATACTGGTGGAAGTACCCTTAATGGCATGGATTATGGGCTACCTGACTGGGCGTCCTCATGCTCGTCTTCTGGATGGTGTGTCTGACAAGGGCCTGAGCAGCACTGCAGCTCTGCAGGGGACAGTCCTGTCTGGCTTTCTCTTCACCCTTCAAACACAACATCCCGCCACTTGCAGAAAGTTTCAGCTGATTCTGTAGTGCTTGGTTCAATTAGGGATGGATACGTCACAGAGTACAGGAGTACTATGGACAACTTTATTGACTGGTGCGACCTGAATCACCTACAGCTCAACATTTCTAAGATGAAGGAACTACCAGTCTACCTAGAAACCAGGCTGGAGTGGTCAAAGAACCGTGCTGGCCTTTTCAAGAAGGGCCAAAGCAGACTGTACTTCCTGGGGAAGTCTGATTTATTTGTGTATTCTGTATTGTGTATTTCACAAAAAAAGTGAAAATAAAGGACTTGTGTTTATTAAATTGTCTTTGTTGGTATTATAAATTTGCACTTCACTGTAAAATAAAGGTAATAAATTTTACCATGTCGGGAGAGGGGGAGGTGCAGGGCCCCATGGAGTTTTTTGCCTAGGCCCCCCTGAGCCCCTGGAATCACCTCTGAGAGTCTGCAATATCCTGTTGCCTTCTTCTATGTTGTGTGCTGGGCCGGACGTGTGAAGGTTCTGGATGCCAACAGACTCAACAAGCTGATCAAGCAGGCTGGGTCAGTTCCTGGGGAGGAGCTGGACACTGTCGGCAAAGAGGAGGATGCTGTCCAGACTTCGGTCAGTCATGGACAATCCTGCTTACCTGCTTCACCATGTTGTATTTGAACAGAAAAGCATATTCAGTCATAAACTCCTAAACATAAAATGCTTCACTGAGAGCCTCAGGAAATATTTTCTTTCAACGGCCATTAGATTGTACAACCAATCACTCCGGGCACATATGCAGTACTGCCTCTTTCTATAAATATCTCTGGGGAATAATTATCAGCAAATCTGTATTTTGTCACCACAGTACTGTACCCACTATATTTATTACCATATTCATGCATTTATTTATTTATTTTTATATAGAAATTGTCATATTTGGCTTATTATGGAGTCTATGACTACAAACAGTTCCCTCCTGGCTAATAAAAGTATTCTCATTATGTTTTTGATTCTCGTTACGTACAGGCTACTGTATCTTATACCGAGCCTTTCTTTTTAGAAAATGTGTTTATTCTGAAAAGTAATCAAATTTGATCTGTAAGCTGATTAATGACTTGAACGATTTGTATCTGTTGTCAGAATATACACATTTATTTAGAAATTTGTTCAGTGACAATGTAAAATGAATGTAGAAAATGTGTATTACAGTAATGCATAACAAGCTGAGCACACAATCCTTTGCCCTGAATGATCAAGGTTCATCTCAAAGAAAGGAGAATAGTGCCACGAAGTGGTGATTCAAATTACTGCATGTGCCGGTGCTTAAAGAGACGGAACGAACAATCTAGTGTCAGTGCTGTGTTTTAAGAATCACTCGTGGGATGTTAAATTGTAACAGATATCTATTTCAAACAATGTATCATTACTGAACTAATCATCTGGACTACATGTTAGTTCTACTATTTCTATTGGAATAGAAAATGTAGCTTATTTCTCTATATTATGAAAACTGCACATTTCTCCATGCAACTATGAATAGATCATAGATTAGTTTCTTGGCTATTTGCAATTTACTTTGTTGGTGATACCCAACCAAGATTTAGTATGATTTTAAGAATTAGTGGTTATCAAAAGCAAGAGGTGTACAAGTCCATCACATTCATTTTAAAGTCAAATTAGCACTTGTTAATTCACAATACTGCATGAATTATTCTTAACCAACAGGGTTAATGCAATATTCTATCAATATTTTCTTATCTGAGATAATTGAATGGATATTTTCTTGCATATTTAGAATAGATAATTCTGTTATTACGTATGATATTATTTTCAACAGTAGTGTCTGCTAAATATATGTAAATGTAGTAATTCCAGAGATAAAAGAGCAAATACATTTTTTAGAATTATTTTAATGTAGGAAGTTGCATGTCTGTCCATGTTGTACCATGAGCTAAAAATGTTTAGGTTCCTAAGCCTTTACCTCTATGCTACTCATGAATCACTCTATGAAATTCAGCACATTGTAAGTGCCGGACCAACAGCATGGGGATGGAATTCAGTGTGTTTGCTATACAGAAGCTCCTCTACTTATGAACGAGTTACGTTCCGAACGGCCGTTCGTTAACTTGAAATGTTCGTAAGTCGTTATTCAACATCATTTTAAGGGTATACGCAAGTACGAAGAAATGGGATGTTGGGAGTACGCACGCTACGCTGCTGTAGCGGCCAGAAATTATACTAGGCAGAATTGGCACGCAGAAACGGGAGCCCAATGAACACAATTTGGACTTACACTCCTCTTCGTTCGTATATCTGAAAGTTTGTAAGTTGAAAGTTCGTAAGTAGAGGAACGTCTGTATTACCAACTAAAACAGAATAGGAGAAATGCTGTATTTAGGAGCTGAGATGTACCCATTAATATCTTATGGCACCTGCTGATCAACTTCTGATGTTACTCTACAATACAGTGAAGCAATCAACTACCATTCATAATACACCCAAGTAAAGGCCCCACAGCAATTAAAAATAATTCATTTAAATTGGAAAAAAATCTACAAAATTCTAAGTGATATATTTTGGTATTGTAGGGCTAATTTTTAAATTTAATGCTAGCATTTCATTATGTTTTGTTATATATACTTTATCCTTACATTTTAATCTCGCGGAAAGGTACTTGATGCAACTAGAAATAGTTTGTCCTTTAATCGTCAGAGATAATGAGCAGGAACTGTTTGCAGAAATCTCTGGGTTAGGAAAAGCAGGAGCTGTCGCCTTTATCTGCAATATGCTATGACCTGAACACTTTGAAATTCAACATAAAAAAATGCACAACCAAAAGCCTGATGTTCAAAAAGAAGTTTCTTTTTGAGAGAAATGCATTTGTTTTGTTACCTAAAAAAGGTGCATTAATTAATAGACACGTATATGCTGTATTCTGTTATCATTTCCGCATTCCCTTCTTAAAAATTCTAAAAAAAACTTTTTTATGACCCATGGAAGTTATTTACTGAGAAACTGAGAAAACTGACCATTAATTTAAAAAAAGAAATTAAATGACAGTGTATGCTATGAATGAATTCTTATAAAGAGATATGTACAGTACTACAAAAAAGTAATTTAGCGTTTTTCTGAGAATTTTGTCGGTTCAATAATTATTTGTATCATATAAAACATATCAAAATAAAACTTTCTATTCTTTGAGATTTATGCTTTATTTATATGGAAAAAGGTACATGCTTTTTGAAATTTAATGCACAAATCTCTTTCATCTTACAAAAAATAAATACTTTCTCAAAATAAATGAAATCCATATTAAAACATTTTACCCTGGACATTGATTCTTATCTAACAAGGGAAAAGACAGATTGACAGGATAACCTGACCTGGGTATGACCATGATAACCGATAACAGATAACTTTGTATCAATTATTTGTCCATTTTGTTTGTTTAAAGCTTTTTTAAGTCGTACACTGCAAGTTCATCGTCCTAGCAAAAGTCATTGTGACATCAAAATGTGATCTGGCACATTTAATCAAATGCATGATTTTTAATGGGTGTGGCCACAAAAAACCCTTTAAAAGGGTCCCTTGCATGCCCTACCAGTCACACCACAGCAGCCATGAGAGCAATCATTTTAGCCCTCGTTGCAGCCCTTGTGGGTGAGTACTTTACTCATTTGTCATGCGGACATTTTCAAGCAAAAGATTCTATATCGAATTAATTCTTTCAGCGACTACACAAAGAATCATAAAAGGAATACTTATATATATAAATATATGTGCATTTTTATATTTTACGCAACATTCCTGTTGTTTGTGTCTTGTTAAAATATTTTTATCCAAATTTCATCAAAAAGCGCATTTTTGTATAAGGTTATTGCATATTCAGTGTGCTGAATATTTTCCAGAAAGTACACAACAATAGAAATAGTCTCGCATGCATATTCTGTACGTGTGTTCGTTTACCCTATCTCAAATAATAACTATTAAAAGTTATGTTTGATAATCACTTGCATCAATTGTCTCTTGCAGCGGGACAACAGAATAGCCTAAGTGAGTATATGATTATTTAATAATTTA
>JAODLD010000038.1:9601039-9619988 GCA_026781065.1 Mormyrops boulengeri
CCCCCCCCCCCCCCCCCCGCCCCCGCCCCCCCCCCCCGCCCGCCCCCCCGGCCGGGGGGGGCGGGGGGGGCCGGGCCCCCCCGGGCCGGGGGGGCACGATTCCATGGAGATGTTCCTCTTTGGCTTTCACACCGAAGGCATGTGGCCTCCAGAAACTGGCCAATCAGACATTGAGAATAATACGAGAGCGGCCTGTCAGTATTCAGCGTTTATTTAAGCAGCCACCCTGGGTTAGACGCAGCACCGGGCGCTATGGAAACAGGACAGCCACTGCTTACCACTGCTCTCAGCCGAGACGTCAGGAGCCACTTGCACTCGTGGCTTAAAGATGCACCGTCTGCAGCACCGTCCGCTTGGACTATCCTCTGATTTCACCCCGTTGTTTTTTTTCCACACTCACAACTGCAGTCAACAGCACTTGAGGGATGCCACTTTGAAGTCCTTAACCAGCGTGCCCCTGCTGGCAGAGAGGTGTAGTTTCATTCATACAGTGGCCTTTCCCTCAGTCGTGCTTCCATGAATTATCGATCTGTGACTCTGTACAAAACTGCAGTCCTTCACATTCACTTAGATTCTTATCTGATATTTCATTGATTGTTTTACATTAATATCTCATATGTCCCCCTTTTCTGACTGAGAAGACATCAGTCGCAGGATTTGTACATAATATCACCCCGCTTGTTCTTCAGGGAGAGTTTTTAGGTCATGAAGTTCAGTAATAACTGCGAGTTTAAGCACACGCTTGAATGAAAATATAATAATGGGCTGGCTTTAACTGATAATTAAATATTTTAAGCCGCTGGTCTGAGCCAAGCAAGAAGCCATCATTCCTGTCAATAAGAGCAAGCATGTCTATTAAAAGTATATAAAATAGAATAACTTCTTCCTGTACTTGGAATCCCATGTAAGCACACCTTTAAAGTTAAACCACCAAAGATAATTTGTACTTACAAATTATCCATCCATCCATCCATCTATCCATCCATCCATCTTCCATACTCCTTATCCAGTCCAGTATCATGGGCTTCCTGCATTTTTATATAAATATTGATAGTTTAGGGCATAATGTCCACTCAAGTGTGACCAAATTCTGTTAAATTTGTTATGATTTATATTTATGCTCCCATGTTGAATTATTTATGCTATAAAGCATATAATATTTTACTTTCCAAGGTTAGGAATAATTTCCTGGCTCTCCCATGTCACTTGTAAACAGAGCATCACATCAGCACGCTTCACACGCCTGATCAGCCAGACGCCTTCGATTCCACACCTTTCCGGTGCTGACCCTCCACATCAGCACCTCAACACGAGCCAGTTTTCTGCAAACCCTGGTCCGAGTCAGCGGGAGGTGGGGAGTGATTTTATTTGCTCCCCCTGTAATGTACTTGACAAACAGAGTTAATAAACATGCTGCCCCCCCTCCGTATAAAAGGCTGAGCGCAAAAAAAAAACATGCGGCAAGATGGGCTTTCACAGCAGTGAGAAGGCCTGCGTTAGTGGCCCGGCCTCTTGGAACGTTCTAGGTTTTCCAAGGGGCTATATTCGTTTTCGCCAAAAATGTGGCTGCGGTGTGCGGCTGAGGTGCGGTGGTGGGTGGGGCCAGGACGCCGATGGTTCCTCGCTCCTACTCGTTATTAATAAGCCCTCTCTTCTCAGTAACCGCCGTGAGTGTGTGCCCGCATGTGTGTCTGGTGTGTGTATGTGCCAGGCTGAGATAGGTACAGGTGAGGCTGTGTAAGTCGCAATAGCGCAGACACAGTGTTCGGCAGGGGGGCCGGCGGTTTGCTTTGCTTTGTGCTGCCGTCACCAATCAGCCAGAAGCTCATTATTTTAACACGGGGAATGAAACAAGTACAGAAAACAAACATTGCCATCAGAAGGAAATTTGCCACAGATTTTTGCTGCAGTGTCTATTTTTGCTGCTCCCTTTAAGGGCCTGCTCAGCCAGACAAAAGGCCCGATGACAGATGGGTCCATGGAATGAGACTGTGATCAGAAGGAGCGGCTGTCAGCGTGCTCGCCCCCTCCCATCAGTGCCCCCTGCAGGCAGGTGTGATGTGCACACTTGCAGGGGCACAAGAGTTTAACATAAGCTCACGTTCCTGGGCTTGCCCGGCCCTCTGGGGGGCAATAAGTCCCCCACCCCACCAACTTGCTGAGTACTGGAACATCCTGACATCTCTGCGTTACGCCTTGACCAGCGCCCATAGACCTCCTGCCTACAGGCAGGAGCCCGCGGGGTGGGAGAGGGTCACCTTAGAAGCCATCCAGAGAGACCACACAAACAGATCGCTTTTGTGAACGCCAGGCTCTTTTCGGGTTAAAGATGAATGACTAGCCATTGGGTGACATTCATAATGCACTAGTGTGCACACATCAGAGCTGCAGCAGTGTCCTTCGGCGTATTTATGGCAGCTGAAACATTCATATGACGCAGGTCCTTTTAAAAACGAAAGGGCCACCGTCAGCAGCTTTCCGGCCATTCGGGAACATCTCCGGGACTTGAGTCGCCATGAGTAGGAACTTCTGGGGATGTGGTCCATCACGCACCCTGTTAAGGCCACAAGGGAGCTGCTTCACACCCCAAAACAGGTTTCATACTCATAACTCAGAGCAGCTAAACCTGGAAAGATATCCAGCTCTGTAATTGGCTTTATTTACGAGTCACTCTGGATAAAGGTAGGGGCTTAACACCGAAATGATCGTGTTCCGGTGTGTGTTTGGCCATAATGGAGTCACTCGTTTTTAGGTTTCAGGGGTCACAAAACACAAGAATTACCATAAGCGCCTTTTCAGGTCCACTTCAGCTGTGACACTAAATGGGAACCATCCATCGTGCCCTCCATTCCCCAGCACGTGGCGATCACAGGTTGGAGTCGATGTAGGGGCAGAGGCAGGAATAAACAGATCCTGAATGGGAGGAGAAGAGGGTCAACGGAATTGTTGCTGCACCCTGCACCATTTCATACAGGCCTCGTGCCCCCTCTCCATGTCCCTATGGCGGGTGTTCTGTTAGAGCGTTTCCTGGGGGTGGCCCGTCTGAAGCACTTCTGTGGGTTGTTAGGCTTACCATCACTCACTGGGGACCTCCACGTGGGCGGCTGCGATCCCCCCTGCCCCTGTCCCCCATACAGCCGCGCTTTGAGGGGGAGATGAAAGCATGACTCCTGGCTGGCATCTCCACACGGCAGCCACCAGCGCTCTTGCCCCTGGACCCGGCACTCGCAGCACTCACTCCCCAGCTGGGATCCCGCCCTGTTCTCGCATTTATTCTGTCTCCAGGTGAAATTTCCCTGGTCATAATGCGATTCGGCCCCTCGCTGCAGCGCCCGCTCGTTATGCGATTAGACACTATTTTTAAAATGCGGCAGAGCAAATCGGGGATGATGCAGAAAGGCACACATGTGGTGCCAGGCGAAACAGCGTGGCCCTTGGCCGTTAATTACAGAGGCAGCGGTAAGCCAGCGCTGTCAGCGTGTCTTAAAGGGCCGATGCTCAGCATGCTGTGTCACCCCTCCCCAGGCGGTTCGCGGGGCGTGGGCTTCATCCGCTTCGATAAGAGGATAGAGGCGGAGGAGGCCATCAAGGGGCTCAACGGGCAGAAGCCGTCCGGCGCCACCGAGCCCATCACCGTGAAGTTCGCCAACAACCCCAGCCAGAAGACCAGCCAGGCCCTGCTCTCCCAGCTGTACCAGTCCCCAAATCGCCGGTACCCAGGGCCGCTGCACCACCAGGCCCAAAGGTTCAGGTAAATAGCCCAGGTGACGCTCAACCGCGGGGATCAAAGGGGATCAAGCCCTTCATTAAAGACCAGCGTGTGCTCAAAGGGCTCGCGAGTTTGCATAGAGGAAATGACTTTGCATCAGAGTGTTATCGCCATACGAAAAAGGATTTAAAACGTGTGAATATGGTTATATTTGGAGATAAGCCAGTCACAAAGGCTGTGTGCGATGGAGTGATCTCATTGCAGGTTCCCGGGAACAAGTCCCCATGCCTGGGCCTAACCAGCGCCATTAAACACTTGAGAGAGACTGTGCACAAGAGACAGTGGGGTTCTGTCGTTCACAATGTCTCCCCAGAGTACCCTGCAAGTGTCATTCCCATGCCTCACGCTGCGATCCCTTCCTTCTTGTTCCCTGTCCGTTCTCACCCCTATCTTCCCCTCCATTCCCAGTCTCTTCCTTACTTTTCCTTCCTCTACCTTCCTCTCATTCCTGCTCCTCCTTCCCCTTCCCTTCACCCCCCCCCCGATCTGCTCAGCTCCATTTTCACCTCTCATGCTGCATTAACAGTTCTAACTATTTTTAAAGTGTGATATTTTCACCTGCCACCTAACAGTTTAAATTCCACTTCTGCCATCACAGTATCAGATAAAAGGACGATCGGCCTTTTTGTTTTTTCTTTTTTCCCAGACAGCAGATATTTTAAACAGTGTTATTAAACACTGCTGGTTTATTTCCAGTATAAATAGTTAGACTGGAATAAGTCTTTGATTGTGTTTAGGAGAGACAGTAAGGAATCAGAGCAAATGCTCACCACTCATGTACTGAGCAAAACGGCTATAAACCACGGGATGAAATGTTATCTAAACCTTAAAGTGCAGGAATCATTAGGAATCTGGCACAGCAGACCAGTTGGTTAATGTTGTTTTTATGTCCCAGCCTGCGTGATTATTCTCCTCCGCCACCCCCACCCCCACCCCCACCCAATGCTCACGATGCTTCTTGGCCTGAAATGTTCATCTCATGAGCATCACCTGCTCAGCACAACACATTCCGGCCCAGAATTGAGTTTCCTATTACTGATGACTGTAATTAGCAAATTATCTCTATTATCTGTAGGCCAGCACTTGTAATAATGGCGCTGGATTTAAAGGAGGTGTCCCATCTGCAGGCATTAGAGAAGTCGCCTCACAATGGCGGCACTGTATGCCGGGGCTTTGAAGAGGGAGGGCCCAGAGTCGCCACCCAAGCCAGTCTGTTTCCGATGGACCGGCAGACGGGTCCAGAGCGGCAGCCCGCAGCAGCTTCCTCTGTGCCTCTGGTCCAATTTTCTCATTTAGCCACATAGCAGACTGCGCAGTCCCTGCCCAGATAATTGGCTAATTGCGGCTTTAATGATTCGTTACCTCCTGCCACACACACCTCATATTCCATCAGGTTCCCTGAAGGTCCAGTTTCCAACTGTTGACCTACTGTTGATGTGGCTTGTTTTTTTAGGAGCAGGACAGTCTGTAACTGGGAGGAAGCAGGGCAGGTTCTGGTGCGAAACCGGTCCAACCCAGTCTGGTACTGAAATATTACTGCGGGGTCTGAAACTAGTCAGCGAAAAGAACACTTTCACTTTGGGATTTTTAGAAACAATTATTCATTTTAAACATCTGGATATAACTTAAAAATACAAAATAAACCTTTATTTAGACTTAAACTCTAATGATAAATGCAAACCCCTGAGTTTTTCCACATAAGCTAACAATTTTCAGATATCACACTTTGCTTTTTAAGACATTATAAATTTACACAGTCTCCATCCACTGTTAAACCTGCCATCTTAACCATCCTGTTCAGGTATAAAACCATTACTGACAGAACTCTAAATTGACCATTCAATATTGAAAGTTTCTGACTAACACTTGGATTGGCAATTGGATTCCTGGGTGTCACATCTTACCCTTCATATCAGCCTTCATTCTAATCATCTGCTGAGTGATTCCTCATTTTTTAGGTTTTGCTGTTGAAAATTTGGTAACAAAAAAAATCAATTTGTCCATTGAATAATAAAGCCAATTATGGTAATACAGCGATTCCAATCATAACTGTGGGGAAAGAAGCCCAGTAAAATCCCACTGGTGGCTGTACTGGTGACGGTCTTGCTCCCACAAGTGCACACCAGAAAGAAAAAAAAAGAATTACAGCAAACTAGGAAATGAGGGGAATTTCCCAGAGGGCCAGAGGGCAGACGGGGGCCTGGGCTCCATGCCCCGCTGCCGGTGCTCAGCGTCTGCTTGTCCCGCTCCCCAGTCTGGGGGGCTCCAGTGTAACGGGCCCTTTCTGGATGTTTCTTCCTTGAGTGACGCAGGGATGTAGCATTATTTCCATTGAGTGAGCCGACCATCTGCCTGGCATTAACCCCAGAACCCTCCTTCTCTTACAGGCTGGACAATTTGCTTAATATGGCCTATGGCGTAAAGAGGTAATTAAAACTTCACCGAATGCCAGATGTCCATGTTGACAAAATTATTTATATTCTGTTTTATTTATTTTTGAAAGTCACTTGCTTTTGATTCAGTTCGCGGCTCCTACTTGAATTTCTTTTTTTGTATTTTATTTTTTTTCTATTTATATCCACCAACCACTATTCAAGCTAGGAAAATTAAAAGACAACCAGGGCACTTTCATTTCTCAGTGTTGAAATTTGCATTTCCTGATTGAGATGATGGCCGCTGTTTTCAGTGCAGGCTTCGCTGCCATTTTCTTGTGAGTGGGGTTTTCTTCAGACTTTCTGCCACGTGTAGTTCTTGATTTGAGGCACGGCCCTTGATTTAGGTGCCCTTTCTATTGCCTGCTGTGAAGCTCAAAGCTGCTCTGCTCTGGCGTTCCTCTGAGCTCTCAGCTCAGTGTCGAAATATCCGTAAATCCCTCACACCGTGAAAGCGTATCTGTGACACGCGTTAGCGGCATCGTGCCCGCAGCCGTGAGGCAGGCTTACCCACGGGCGGCCGTCAGTTCGGACTAGAATTTTTCCGATAATGAACCTCAAGGCCTAGAGTTATTGCCATCAGCAGGGAGGGGAGGACCCGACGCAGAACTGGGCTTCACAGCCCAGGGAAGTGAGGCGAGACACCTGGACCCCTGCGGGAAGCGTAGCGACCCCCCGCGGGCCGAGAGGCCCTCGATAACACAACCCTGCTGGCACATTTCCACTGGCTACTGCCGTCGTTTAGTGACTGCAAAAGGCAAACATGCTTTCTGCCTGCATTTTAACACCAGTACGCCTTAGGATCACACTGAGGGCAGATCAGCGCCCCACTGCAGACCGCCTGAATAAACAGCTTGCTTGGTTGTGAAAACAGTGAATCCTTTATATTCACTGGCTTACATTACAGCAATTAGTCGCAATTTCTGCTCTTGTGAATCAAGGGGCGCACACGGGACTGTGATACAGCGAGGCACAGAAACATCCTCCAAACGGCAGGCTTCCCTCCAGCCTCCCAGGGTCCAGTTCACTCTGGCAAGGCAGTGTGATTTACACTCAATGGAAATGCACATTCTTAGGCCAGTTAAGTGTCAAATCAAAAACATATTGCACAGAGGGCTTTTTGAGAAAGCACAATGACATCCAACAGCATTCTGCCTCAAGCTGTTCTAAGCAGCAACTGGCTTTTTGGGAAAACAATAAAGACGAAGATCTGAGATTATTTGCCAACGGATGAAGCAGGAATCAAGATACCTCAACGGCGCAGACCTGCCTTAAATTAAAACGCCTCTGCTTGCCGGGCAAGTCGCTGAACGTAATTATCTGAAAGGCAGGTTTTGCAGGCGGCTCGAGGGAGAAGGAGCGCTACCCGCACGATGGGGTCTCCGTCGGCTGATGCACGTGCCTTTGGCTGTTAGATCACCCCAGACTGCGTCTTTGTTAATGCGACGCCTCTGCTGTGCACAAATGGAAATGCGCTCAAACGCACCGGAGTCATTATTTGCGCATTTTGGGTTTAGCTGCTAGGATATAGTGTTGAATACGCAGACAGGCAAGCTGCCGGTCAGGTCCAGGTCGGTCGTGCACGCTGGGTTATCGATCGGTGTCAGCCGCCGCAGAGCAGACGAGGGAGCCTGGTATCGCTTCCCTCTCCCAGCAAAGCACACTTTACGCTTCGCCGGTTCCGTCTCCACCCCCCTCCATCTACCAACAATTGGGAGAGAGGCTTCTCCCGGAGACATCTGCGTTTGAGCGGAAATCTCACTTACACGACACCCAAATAACGCCTACAGTCACTCCAGCGGGGACGGACCTTTTATGCTATTTACCTTTTACTTTAAGCAGAAAGGCAATTAAGTGAAGACAACTAAGCATAGACATCTATGTATCTCCGAAAGAGGGACAATATACAAGAATAATATAAAGAGGTTTATTTTGTGCACGACCAGAATCCCTCCCAGCATTTTACGTGTTTTGACTCAGCGGATCCCACGTGCCTTGCTAAACCGACCAAAAGCGCCGCTTCCTCCCTCTGTGCTGGCGGCATTTCGCAGCGCCGTACCCCGCGATAGGCGCCGGCGAAGTGTCCTTTCATCCGGACGGCTGTCGGCGTTTCGGCCCATCGTAATTAATAGCGCGACACAAAATTTAATGTTGAAGTTTGTGGCTCACATCAAAGTAACAATAAACGTCAACACCATCTCAGCCGAATAATCATGTTACATAGTCTTAAGTTTGATGACCGGTAACAATTAATCATCAGCCAGAACAAACACGATATCCATGTCATGTTTTAAATTTAAATTATAAAAAGACCGTTTGTACCTTCTTCCTTTCTATACTCTAATGTCCCCTTTTACAGTTAAGAGAGGCTTTGGTTTATTTCCAGTACTTAGGAGCACCTTTGCAGAAGTTCATCCTTCCCTATAGTGTGGATATGATACTTGATGAAAAAATAATTAAAAGTTAAATTTGTTCCCATTGTGAAACGGTTTTCGGTTGCTGTTGTCATAATTTCAGTGTTGTTTTATCATTTTCGTACATCCTGATTTTGAAGATTTGAATTCATAGTATTTTTCCTTCATTTTTTTATATGAAAGGTGTTCGTGTTTAACGTTACTGGGTATCTGTCCCACTTTAGCCGGCAGGACAGTAAACTCAGCATAAGGTAAATACTACATATAGAAACTTCTGCCAGCATTAGACATTGATCTCTTACTGCAGTTGCTGCAGGCAGGGAGGAGTTCCCAGCTTACACTGTGGGAATCTGCTTTTTCACTGCTTAATGGTAGCTCATCTCATTAGCACAGCTTTCAACTGACCTTGGATCTCTCTTTTTTCCCCCCCCGTCCATTCTTCCCGTCTGTCTCCATCTTTCTCGCATGATCTAGGTTCTCCCCCATAACCATCGACAGCATGACAAGTCTGGTGGGTATGAACATCCCCGGACACACAGGGACGGGATGGTGCATCTTCGTCTACAACCTATCCCCGGACTCGGATGAGAGCGTCCTGTGGCAGCTCTTCGGGCCGTTCGGCGCCGTCAACAACGTCAAGGTCATCCGCGACTTCAACACCAACAAGTGCAAGGGGTTCGGTTTCGTAACCATGACGAACTACGACGAGGCGGCCATGGCCATCGCTAGCCTGAATGGGTACCGGTTGGGTGACCGCGTCTTGCAGGTCTCCTTCAAAACCAATAAGACCCACAAGTCCTGAAGGCCATGACTCGAGATGAAAAGCCCGTTCGCCACCAACACAACCGCCCAACAGCTGCCCACCACTGCAACTTCAAACAGGAAATCAAACAAACAGAACTGTAAATGGCTTATAATATAACTTTGGACCTATAAGCCAACGCTGCCTAAGTATTACAAAATTAAGAGAGAAAAAATAGTGATTTGGAAAACCTGTAACATTGTGGGTTTTCTCTTGTGTATCTTTTCCGTTATCGTTTTGTTTTCTCTTCTCTGTAAACAGTAGCAAAACCAGTTCCCCATATTTCAAAGAAGAGAATGTTCTTACTTAAATTCTATTTTCTTGCTGTTGTTTTAGGATTTCTTTTTTAAATCCGGATCCACTGTCCTTAGAATATTGCCTTCCTGGGAAATTTAGGGAGGGGACTCTTTATAAAGTAAGTGACCGTTCATTCATTTTCCGTGGGATATGGATACCCCCGTTTAAAGTAGTAGGGATAACACAAACATTTTTTCCTCTGATGCAGAAAAAAAGAGAATTTCTAACATGTTTTCGTTTTATATTACAAACACGTCTTTCCTCACTGGGGATTGGGAGCTGGGGGAGAGGGATGGGATGGGATGGGATGGGATGGGATGGGATGGGAGAGCTTTCCTGATGACATGACACGTTAGGTGATTTAAAAACCACTGTTGCCAAAGAGAAGATCTCTTTGCTTGAAAATGCGTTTAGAAAAATAAAAATAAAGAGAAGAAAATCTATTTTTATAAATATTAATTAAAATAATAATTATTGAAGAATTTTTACATGAATCTGGATTTGAAAAAAGAGAAAATATTTTGACTGGCTAATTTGGGAGGGGTGGGTTGCCACCTTGTCTTGTTCGTTCTGCTGTGGAACTTTTTAGGATAAGAGGTTGTTTGTTTTTGGAGGACTGGATCGGTGATGGTTACGTAGGCGGAAGGTTTTCTTGAGGGATGCAAACACAGGCAGGTGATCATAACTTCGTAACTTTTCTTAGTGCGTAGCTATCCGAAGGCGAGGCCCGATGGGGGAGAGGGTGCGGGGGGCATCCCAGGCGTAAACGTCCTCACAGTCCAGAGCCCAAACCAAGGCGATGCGTTGTCTACTCGTTTTCTGTCATCAGTCTACAGAATATCGGTAAAGAATACACATGTCCATTTAGAAAACACACCTTGTTTTTTCTCCTTCTTTCTTTTGATTTTGTGGAAAGGAAAACGTTTTCAATGAAACTTCCTTTTAGCGATCAGCAGTAGGTGCTATATAACATGACTCACATATCTTAAATATCCAAGTTTGTTGTTCTATGTGTTGTTTAGAAAAAAACTTCGATGTTGGCATTGAATTGAGCTGCTGTTTTTTGTTTTTAATTGTTGGCCCTCATCAGGACTGAATCAGGGCCGTGTAAGAATCACTTAACACGTTTTTTTGGCTTGCTGACTTTTAGGTTAATTGCTGAGTGTGAAGCGTTTTGTCAGAATTCAATAATAATTAGCTAGTTTTGTTAGTCTAGGTATTTGTTTCCACAAAGGAGCTATTTAAAAGGTACAGCTGTGTCTTTATTTGTTGTGTACAAATGAATAATATATAGTCTGATTTTTTTGTTCCACAATATCTATATCTATATGAGTTGTCAATGTTTTTGTTTAAGCTCGTCTTTTTCATATGACAGCTTTATAAAGTGATGGTTCAGTTACTTAGAAAACTCGTGAGGAATCCTGTTTAATATGTTGTCATGTCGCTTGTGGAAAAAAATAAATCGTTTTTGGATTTACTTTTAGTTAACTGCCGCGGCAAAGAAAAAAAGATGAACAAAAGCTTCGAAAATAATTGTATTTATTTATTAATCGATCGTTTCATGGATTAATTTATTTATTTATCTGGATTATTTATTTATTTGTTACGTTGTCTGTGTTCTTGCGTGATTCTGGTATGGGGAGGGGGGAGCATCTGAACAAAAAGGGAACAAAATGACTAGGGGGGAGGCTCTTCCATTAGTCCAGTGCACTGAAACCTTTTAGAACGTTTGTGCTTTGTACCAATATATCGAAATTACAATATAAAAAATAAAAAAAGGGGAAAACAAAAAAATGTCAAGAGGGTTGGTGACGCTCTTCCCTGATTACTAGAAAACAGTTACTCGCTATGCATAACCTAGTTGATAGTTAAATTTGCTATTGCTTTTTTCTTGTCTTGTTACACTAAATCTTTAAATCTTTTTCAATAAAGTTTAGTCTTACTAGAATGTTATAATGGTTGTTCCGGTTCAATATAACCTGTGATAAGTTTGTGTAGTTTTAACAGCCGCTCAAAGCCCTCCCATCACACACTACTGTTGCTTTACGACAAACTTTATGCAAAAATGAGGGTATGAAGTGTAGTTTTAATAGGTTCCCTGTGAAGCGGTTTTTACGGCGGTACTGCAGAATATTTTGATCAAATTACTGATTTATACGGCGATACCAATATTTGATAGGAGGTGTTAGAGATGGAAGCGTGATCCCTTTTGTATTTTGATGCAGGGAATAATTGAGGAGCGGGAAAATGGGTCTTTATGCAACACAAGCCTTTGTGGGAGATGATTTCTACTCGCAAATACACACCCACAAACGCACTCGAACACATACCTTTTCTTACGTTTTCGATTTCTAGCCAACAGAAACTCACATGTCACTTCCAGTCGACGTTCTGAGCACAGAGTCGAAGTCGGGCCCCTAGACGCACCGGCACGGCTCGGGTTTGCGGACCGCGTGCTGACCCCAGCTGTGCATCTCTTCCGATGAGTGTGCACATCTTCTTTTCCTTTGACGTCCTGAGAGGCGTGCGTGTGCACGCCCTGTCCAGACCCTCGTCCGTGTGTGCATGTCTTGCGAGTGCGTGTGTCTGTAGGGGTGTTTTAAGCCGTGAGGTTAAGGCATCGGCCTGCCCACTGTGGCACATATCACCCCCTGGAGCGCCTTACAATGGCAGCCTGCCAATAGGAAACCAACATCCAGTAGTGTGGGAGGGAAGGTCAAGTGAGGAATAAGGCTCTTGTCATTTAATTTCTTCCTTAAATGTGTTTGTTTTACTATCTGAAAATCTATAAACTCTTTGAAGAAAAAAAAAGTTCACTGGACCGAACTGGTCTCTCCTACTTATGTTATTACTTATCAATTATTATAATTATCATTATAATTATTGTTATTCTTATTAATATTATTATTAATCAAATTACTGCGATGAATGACTTCATGTTATCCTTGCTAGTTTAGGTCATTTCTGAAACTGGAAACAAAATGAAAAAAACTTGCTGTAAATGTTTTTGGTTATTTTTGTTTTTTTTTTCATAAAATTGTTGTGTTTGAATTATTTGTACTTTTGAATGTTGGGACAATAAAATGAGGTGTTAAGAGGTGTGTCGGTCATTATTGTTAGTGCAGAAATGTACTCACTGAGTGAGCAGTATTTTGGTGTCGTGACGTAGGTCTGAACTAAAATTTACCGTCTCCCAAATTTAAAACGCTGCTCAAATTTAGAATTTTTAAAACATAAATAAAACTGTGGAGCTGTGGACAGCAGAAAAATAGCAGTGCAAAACCCCCAAATTTACACGCCTGTCTATAGACCCTGCACAGTGAACAGCTTTATGTTGAAATATAACACAGACACATTCACCTGTGAAATCACAGCCCACCTTGTGTCCTCATATTTCCATATTGCATCTCCTTTATTGATATTGTTTTTTCGTGACACTAGCAAAAAATTCAAAGCTACAGGGACCCTTTGTCAAAGCTTGCATTTGTTTTTTTTTTCTTTGTTTCCAAACAGCTGCCTTTATATATATATAAAAATGATAAAGCGATCACATATTAAAAAGACATTTTCGCCAGGGTTGCTTTTTTTCCGGTTGTTAGTGGCTTAATGAGCCAAAAATCTCATCAAGACTCTAATATCCAAACATGAGTCACCCCACTCCCCGGCTCCCCCTCAGCCTTCTGTCCTGAACAGGCCTAAATCAGCATGAAGAAATGACAGCGACTTATTGATGTGCGTGTGCTACAGCTCTGTGGAGCAGAACTCCCTCGTTAACCCTGTGCTAACAGCAGCCACACTAAAGCTGCCTCTCACCTATTTATGTCAGCCATCAATATATTTACCATTCTGACAATCTTCAGCATCACTATCACTGTAACATATTAACTGCAATATATAAGGTGTGACTATATGTAGTCTGAATGTCCTTGAGTAAATTAATTCAATGCACAGTCATTATATAAAACATTAAACAATCATTTGACAAGTAAATGAGAAACATAATATGAAGAAAAAAAATTATAACGTACACTAAATATATCAAGGAAAAGCTGAAAAATTAGTGAATGACTTAAAAATTACATGGCTGGTTAATTATGGCAGTTTGTTATGCGAACGCTGAGGGGCTCTGAAAACCCCCCTCAACCCCCCCAACTCTATCGGCCACACAGATTCTCGCCTCCAGCCCGCCTTTGCCTTTGAGCTGTAATGTCAAGCCTTCAAGGCTGGTAACTTTCCACTCTTATGTTCTTACGTTCCTCGGACTTCAATAACGGCAGTAAACAGCCGCAGCGAGCCGTGCCCTGAAATAAACACCACGGGGACTCACACGGTGCAACATGTGAATGGAAATGCTCCCCCCAACCCCCACGACTACCCTCCATATGGCGCCGCGGCCCTTCATCACCCAGAGCTTTCCTCACCTCCCGGGGAGCCGCCAAGTCCTCATCGCAGTGGGGCCACGCGGGTGGGGCGGGTGGTGCGGGGGCAGCGAGGCTGGGAGCCGCAGGAGCCCGGCGTGCCCAACGCTCCCTGTTTACACAGCGACAGACGGTGACGCTCTATAGCGTCCGTCCCCCAGCTCCGTGTCCTCGACGGGAGACATGATTCCCGCCTCTCTCTGCTTCGCCTCCATCTTTCCCTAAATGCCTATTGAGGCTACGTGTTTTCTCATCCCCCGCGGTGGTGTCAAACTTATTTTAGTTCAAGTTCAAAGACTACAGTGAGAGCGGTTTGAAGAGATAAAATGTGATTTTTACTGCGTGATGACACTCCGCGGCCCTGTTTTTAGACATCACATCCCTGAAGTTCACACACTGGAACTGTCAAGCCGAACCTCTCGGCTTTGTCGACTGACTCTATAGTCATATAATATAAGACACAGATTTACATAAATACAGAGAATAAAAAAAAAGTTTTCTAGGGTGGATTTCATATGCATACTGAAAAGTACTCCAGACTGTAAGTTTGCACTATGAACTTTTTCAATAACTGTCTGTTAGACATGAATGTACTGTAACAAACCTACAATTGTTGTAACAGTGAATAATCAAGAAATGATCAAAAATTCAACAGAAGGCGATATAGTCACAGATCATGTACTGTGACACACTGAGTATAGGTGGCATTCATGAAATGGGTTTAGGGAAATGCAAATTCTCCTAATACTCTAATCTTTTCATCACGATGCAGAGCTGAATTAGACAGCCTTAAGGTACAATACATGCTGATCTCACTACACCCTCCTAATTACTAATTTATTTGGAAATCATGACTATGTTGCTGCAAAACACAGTCTACAAAAATGTCACTGAATGCCTCAAAGATAAGAATTGGACGGTGTTAATATTCCAGAGTTGATTGCTACCTTTTCAGGACCAAAGTCACCATCACATTTCTGTTCTTGACAGACCAAGAACAGAAAGATTCGTTATCCCATTTTACATAATTTTGATAATTGGGGGGGTACACCTACAGAACCGTGTGGCCTCTGGTCCCTCCCTGAATTGACATAGTATCAGGGACACAACACTAATCCCCCCCCACCCCAACCCCCTTCGGCACCCCATCAATACAATCACTTCCCAGAGTGCTGGATAACAAGCAGGACATCTGAGAGTCACAGAGAACACACCAAACTTATGGTCTCTCACCAGCATTAACATTTCAGTCACGTTGTTCATTATTGGTAAATCTGTATATTTTTAGCACATTATTTCGACAAGTCAGAGGGTGTGAGGATCACTGCGGCCAGAGAGCCACGCGACACGGGGATTGGCCAGTGAAGGGCAGCTTTATTGGAAGTTGTTGTTTCCCGTTTTGGGAATGGTACTGGGAGACCAGTGCAACACACTGTTTCTGCTGGGTTTGCTGGGGACAGATGAAATTAAACAGCACAGCTATGGCTCTTGGGGATGAATCTAGGCTGCAGTCCAGGCAACTGGAGTCCAAACAAAACAGAACACATCAATTTATAAATAATGCAGAAAACAAGGGACAGACTAAACTAATCAGCAGCAGAAACCCTGCTGGTCACCTGACTCAGACTCCATAGGAAGACGTCAGTCGCACCCCTCCCACAATGCCCAGTGTTCCAGCTAAAATCTCGCCACACCTGACAATTTTAATGAAATGATTCAGTCTTACAAAAGCTTCACTGTCTCAGTCTACAAGCCTAAAGTCCTAGTCAGTCACATACAGTATAAATTTTTTAAAGAAAACTCGCCCCCAAACAAAAATATTAAAAATGGCCTACAGCAGATGGAAAAGAGCCGATATTTGATCTGGCCCCTGGTTCATGTGACTGCAGGCCCAGCCTATCTGGCCCCAAAATGAGTTATTTTCCCTCCTTTCCAGTAAAGAGTTTTAGGTCTTTCACTTCGATCATGTTGTGCTTCTAACTTGAAGGCCACACACCTGGACTTAGCAACCTTAGTGTAAAACGAGATTAGGAAAAGGAGAGCTTCTTGATTCTCTTTGGGATGTGGCAGCAACACTCCCATGTTAGAGGCCCGGAGGGGAGATAAATGAGCATCAGCGTCTAACTAGCGTGGCTGGGCTCCTCGGGCGGAGAGGGGCAATGGAGGGAGGCCAGCTCCATCTACAACGCTAAAATAAGATTCTTTCAGCATCAAGCACTTTGAGACTGCAGCCGTCTCTACATTCTAGTCACACATCTTCGTGAATGAAAACGCTGGCTATGAGGAAATGCTCTCGTGAGCTGCTGAGCGGGAGTGCATGGGATTGTAAAGCACTTAATGTCGTTATAAAATGCTAATGAGGACAAGTTGTGTTAATTGAGCACAGAGTCAAGATCAGATCAACAAATGTCACGTGGCTCAAGAGTAACAGATGTTGGAGATGCAGGTTCAATCTTCATTTCTCTGGTGTAATTCAAACTTTGATTTCAGGACTTTCACAGTTAAAGGACATAAATTCAAAGAAAACTACATTTCATTTTTGACATATACAGCAATGTCCTCTGGCTAGCCTAAAATCCTCTTTGAGGTTTTAGCCTTCCTACCCATGCGGTCAAACTTCTTGACACTTCGCTGCCATTTGATAAAGCAGATATTTACCTTAGGATTTACAGGAGTGCTACAGGAGCAAAAAAGCTGCGTCCGTTTGCTGAGGTAAGTGGCATCTACAAATTAAATAGCTATTGATCGTTATCAGATCTTTGACCATCCCACAGACTCATAGGTACTGACAACAACTTTTGGGCTGGGGGAACCCTGGCAGAAGAGAGTCTATAATAAACTTTAAGCCTGTAATTAGCAATGCAGAGTAACACAATGGACTCATATATGGGCACGACCCAGAGAGCCCAGCATCATGAGGAAACGTGGATGAAAACAGAAAAGCACGTTCATTGGGCCATCTGGGGGCAGGCAGCCAGACAGACATCTTCTCACCTGGTGAGGCACCCTCTCTCCCCCCTGCTGTCACTTCTGTCTGTTCCGAACTTTTCATCTCCCTCTTAGGTCAATGCCACCTCACCTATGTTTCACCTCCAGGTCTAATTAACCATACAGAATCACTCATCATCACACACATTCACCTGTCATGTGCCAGGTCTCTCTCAGCTCTGGTGCACTTACACTTCCCCCTATTACAATTGGTATACATTGAATTGATTTTGGGGCTGCTATACTTTTGTGTTTATGATATTTTGTATAACTTCTGTCTAAATACATTTGTCTGCTGTTGACTGTGCAGCAAGACCTGTTCATAATTGAGATTAGGCTATGAATTGTGCACTTATATAGAGAGTCCCTGTAGTTCTGAGCGGTTTGAGGTGGCGTGGGGTGCTTGGGTGAAAAGTCCACTTCTCGGGCCACCTGTACTCTCAATCCTCTTATAACCAAGTCCAAGTGAAGTATTAGTGGATATAAACTGCTCTTCAGATTAAGTATTTACAATCAGCAGTTAAAATGTTAAGCAAAGAAGGCACTTCAGGCAGCAGGTCAATTATGACCCAATCAAACACATTGAGAAGTTCAAAGTTTGAAATGAGGGAGATCATATGAATCGCATGATGCAATGGGTTCTTTGCAGAATAGAATGGATGCACGAGTAGTGGAAAAGCAGAGAGAAGAGGTTTCAGGGAAATGTTTAGACATGGTCAGTTACAGGTATGGACTGTTTAGATGTGGTCAGATACAGGAATGACTGTTTTGATGTGGTCAGATACAGGAATGACTGTTTAGATGTGGTCAGATACAGGAATGACTGTTTTGATGTGGTCACTTCCAAGAGTGGACTGTTTATATGTGGCCAGTCACAGGCGTGGACTGAGTCAGTGCGGTTAGTTACAGGCGTGGCTGTTTAGATGTGGTCACACATAGGCATGGTCTGTTTAGATGTGGTCAGTCACATGAGTGTTCTGTTTTGTTGCGGTCATTCAGAGGAATGTTTTGTTTAGATGTGCACATTTGCAGTCGTGGACTGTTTACATGTGACCATTCACAGGCGTGGACAGTTTATATGTGGCCAGTTAGGGGCCTGGACAGTTCAGATGTGGTCAGTCACAGACATGGACTGTTTAGATGTGGTCAGTCACAGACATGGACTGTTTAGATGTGGTCAGTCACAGACATGGACTGTTTTGTGGAGAGTTACAGGTACGGACTTACTTGTGTACTGGACAATTTGCAGGCATGCTTCTTCCCTGACAGATCGTCTTTGTAATTCTGCACCTAGATCATCCGGATTTCTGCTGAGGTAATATGTCGGCATTGATTTACACCACGGTGCATTAAGGTGCCCGCAAAGTAGATGGCCCCTTTAAACAGGCTCTGCTATATGTCGTAAATATTGAATTGGATTCTGATTCACTGACCTTCATCGCTCTCATGCCTTGCAAATGTAATCACATGCGTAAGTGCCTCCACCGTTTCCCACCAAAACCAATCTGGTATTCACGTCCTCACACGACGTGCGATCTGGACCCGGAGACATAAACAGCGCCGGAGAGTACAATCTAGCTGCCAGTGGGAATCGTGGCAGAGATGCAAACACAGGTGCTCCTGTGCCGAAGCAAAGGCAGGCTTAGGAGCAGCCCCTGCCGGCGACCGTCCAGCCTGGTCATATTCCCGCGGTACGCACAGAGCGTTTGGAGCCATTTCACATGCCGCCCCCCCCCCCCCCCCCCCCGGGGGGGGGGCGGGGGGGGGTTTGGGGGGGGGGCCGCCCCCGAGGGGGGGGGGCCGCGGTGTGGGGGGCCGACCCGCACCAC
>JAODLD010000038.1:9622538-9634843 GCA_026781065.1 Mormyrops boulengeri
ATTTGACCTTAATGTCCTCCATGTATTACTTACACTAGATCACCAACATTAAGAAGCAAAAGGCAATTTTAAAAACCTTAAAAAGTTATTCATGCAGTGCTTTGCAGTCACATTTCATGGTTTTCGCAAATTTGTAACTCACTGTGGTTTCTTGTTTAGACTGTCTTTCTTCCACAAGCTTGATATTTTTTTTGTGGTTAACTTCGCTTTTCATTAGCTGAAGCAACTCAACAACCTGGCGCACCCGCATTAAGAGTCCGTCAAGAAAATGTGCAAATGTGCTTATGTTTGTGTTGTGTATTCCCAGCGCACAAAATTTTTGCCCACATATACAGATGTAAATAATAATAATAATACATTTATTTTTAACCCAAGTAGCATACGTATTTAGGGGGGCACTAGGGGGGCTATGGATGTTGTCACAGCCCCCCCGCTGTGAACCGCCTCTGATATACAGATTGTTAACTAGAAAACTAGAAAAAAGGGTACTGTACTATTTTTTCCTTGAGAAAATTAAGGCAATTTTGAATCAATACGCATCAAACTGATAACAATATGGTAGGCAGAATGGAAAAGGCAGTTCTGGTCAAACATGATATGGGCCCCATGTGACAGAAACAGTTACAGATAATGCCAAGGTTTTGCAACTCAATGAAGGAAGCTGTCAGGCTGTGAATAACATAAAACATGTGAACATGTGTGACACAGGACAGTGTGCCAGTGAGATATCTTTTGTTTCATGTCATTTGTTGAGTAATAGATTAAAGCATCTTCAGTTATTAACTTCTAGGTCTGGATCTACGTGTCATAAAAGTAAAAATCAAGCTCATCTTCCCAAATGGTGACTCCTATAAATACAAATGCAAAAAAGAACTGGACCTAAAACCAGGCCTTGAGGGACACCCTAGCTGACCCAACTTATCAATAATAAAACTCTCTCGCAATCAAACAAAAACCATCTGGAAACTCTAAACAGTACCAGTCCTAGCTGATGAGGCGTCCTATGCGAGCATCATCGCTGGCATCCCCTCAGAGGCAAAGTGGAATTAGCTGGCAAGTCAGTGCCCCCTAAGAAGCTGGCCCCCTAGGTGGCGGCCTATGTTGCCTATAGGACTGACAGTCCCTGTTTAACTGTTTCCAACTAACTGATACCTCTTAACGCATGATAGTAATGAGATTCTATGGCGACTATTCATTAGTTAGCAGCAAGAAATGCTATTGCTGTATAAATAGTACGGTAAAGCTAGCACAGTATCAGAAACACCTCAAGTAGTATATGATTAAAGGCAATATGGTTTTGCTCTGGGTAAGGGATGATGTACTCCATGATCTCATCTGGAGATGGAGGACTGACAAGGCCAGTAATCTACTAACATTCCAAGGAATCCTAGAGAGCACACATGAACTGTAATAACTGAGATGTAATTTAATTAGCCATGCGCGAGCTCATCCTTTTTTAAAAATTCATATCTGAAACCATTCTGTCTCATCAGACAGTTGTATTGTCGGCAGCTTCCCAGGCAGAATTTGCTCTCTGTGAGGAGTAGAGTGTCTGGAAAGCTCAAGGGCTATTGCCATTCCAGCCCAAGGACCACTGTCGTCAAACGTCAGGCTTATAAGCGGAGCACATAATTGGTCACGTCGCAATTAGGCCCGTGTGCCATTATTACACCTGAGTGTTATGTATGCAAAGCGATTAGCCAGTGGCAGGGATAGGAATGGGGGTTTGGGGACGCATTATGAGAAACACTCCTGGCGAATTCTCAGGTCATTACACCACTAACTGGACCATATGGCAAACAAACTGGCACTAACATTTTTTTCTGTCCTTAGTCTGGCATTTTTCAAGAGCAAACAAAGTTTCCCGTTCACAGCTGTAGTTCGGCATATATGTGTAAGTCTAGGGGGTCTGCCATCAATCATTTCTCGCACTGCTTGTGAGAATCAGATAATGTCCTCAAGCGATATCACCAAGTTTATATTACATCTCTAGGGACAGAGCCGGCAGTTAAACTATGTGGATGATTTTACACAATTTCTGCAGTACGCTATAGCTTTTCAAGTATGTTCTTGGTGAAGAAGTAGAAGATGATGTTACGGAACTGGTATTATGATTGAAGGGTCACAGAACCAGAGCTCTGTAGGGAACATATTGTTGTTCCCTTTGGGCAAAGGTACCTAAACGAGTATCTAGTCACAGCAGGAGAAAAGTTCCCATTAAGTTTATAAGTAGCAGACGCACAGATATCTGTGCAAATTGACAGGGCCTTGCCACTTCATGCCCTTCCTTTATTAAATGCATCATCGCAAAATCATTGGCACAAAAATGGTACCATATCAAATATCTAAGCTACCATTTTTATTTCCCAAGCTTGCAATAAACCCCAGTCCTATAAAGTGTACAGCATTTGGGGGGGAACCTGGGAGGGGGGGGACATCCAGGGCTGTTCCTGGGTAACTTTTGGGGCATCATTAAGAACACAATGTTGAACAATCAAGAAAACGTTACAAATAATCTAACAATCAAACTAATTCAACTGATACAACTTAATAAATCTACTTAATTTTAAGAATTATTAAAAGATTAAACTTAATACATTTTTAATTAATTAAAGCTTGAATTATATCCATATTTTTTAAAACAAATGGTTATGCCCCCACCCATGTATTCCACAGTCCATTGAGTGAGGTTCACATACATCCACATAGACCACTGAAACAGCCAAGGAGCTTGGAGAAGTATAGAAAGACTATTAAGTAAAGCCTCCTAGGAAGAGATTCCAACTCATTTGTATGGAACAGAAAGACTGAACAATTTTTACATTCACTGGAAAGTTCTGTGTAGGGTTGGCAGTAGTAGTTCTGGTCACACCATGAACCCAACAGCAAATAAGCAAATAAATAAAGAGGTTTTAACCACCACAGTCTAAAAACAAATCCTTGGCTCCTCTCTGCGCTCCTCTCCCTCTCTCACGGCAGTTGGATCCCAACTTCCTAGACCTTTCCTCTTTTCAGGAAGAGTCTGGGCCAGCTGGTACCTTTTTGATGTGCCTTTCTCTTCAGTACTCCCTAGCGCTGGCTGCTCCCCTGTCTGTGCGCCCCGCTCTTCCTCAACACCCAGCTCTGAAGCGAAATCCTTCTGGGTCCCAATTAAGACTCAAAGCTGCTGTTCTCTGTATGATAACAACACCAAGCGCTGACAACATGCTACCTGTCAACAGGAACATCAACACCCACCATCTGTTCCCCTGCAAATTGTCTTCATTACGCACAACCTCACAATACATCGCTTTCTCAAAAAAATTGAAAAAAGAAAAAAAAAAATACTTCTAACTTAAAATCCCTTCTCATTACCTAGTAATCTCAGTCAAATGAAACAGCTCTATGTTAATTCAGCCGTCCCTCATGTAGGTATTCCAGTAGATCTGAGAAGGAACGTTTTGAAATAACAACCACAAAAAGGCACCATTTTCCCCGCCTGTTAAAACGACGGCTAATTAAAATGCAGGCTATCTTTGTAGGTAACCACATTTTCAACCTAACACCCCTGTACCCTTAATAGCTTTCACAGTCGGAACAAATTATCCAGAAGAGCAGATAATAGATTTTCTTTTTTTAATTAAGATGGAGTTTTTCTTCTTTCTGGTCTATTAATCAGAGGATGAACTGTAGTTGTTAGAGAAGAAATGGAGGACAGACTCTTAGCGGCCATATTTCTGTGTACATTTTGAGGAGCGACAATAAAGGACGTTTGGGGGGTGTCTCTCCCTGTTCATCCCTCAAGCAACTCATGCGTGTATCGCAAGCTATTAACTGGCTACTCGGTCATTATGCATGTACTGTATCTGCGAGCAGGCATATCATTGAGGATGCGGGCATGAGCAATACTCACAATACTGCTCTGAAATGAAGATTACCTTCATGTATTGGTGCTTTTCCACTGCCACAAAGAACCGAACCATACTGAGAAGAAACAGTTTTCCATTGTAAATTATGCAAGCCATAAATACGCTGACATGGCTCTGCTTAACAGCTCAGCTGAGGTGGTTGCATCACCAGCATCTGATTGGTCAAAATGCATTGAGATACTGGTGATCTGCATCGATAAACATGGATTACCTAAAGGAAAAAAGGGACATATTCTATATATTATTAATTATCGATAGTATCGCACTGGACCATATGGCAAACAAGCTGCAATCCCGATAACTCAGAACTTGAAAATTTCCAACCTCCTACTTAAAAAAGTTCTATAGAGCAGCTGAATGGAATTGATTAGTAATGCACGCTAATGCTAATTCCGCTAGTGTTTGATGCTAATGTAACACAGCGATTCTAACAGACGTGCTAGCGGAAATGAGCACATCAGCAAATCATGACATACACCGTATGAACAGTAAATAAGCATCTCTTCGGTTTTACACCACTATCACTCTCTAAACCCAGCAACGACCTTTATCGAGTCGACCCTTCTGCAGTGGGGAATCAAAGCGAGTTGTAACCGTGCTGTAACTAGTGTATCTTCGCTGTACAGTTCGGGTACAGCATGGTTCCTGTATGGCAGTGGAAAAGCACCACTTGTCTCTCACACAAACACAAAGAAGTACACACAAAATTCAGGTGAATACCTGTATCAAGGGATACATATCTCTCATCTGTAAGAAAAGACCTGCTAAGTGAACACCTAATGTTTTGCAGGTGTTCTTCCCTTGGACCAAATATTCAGTGATCATGATGTAAAACACCTCTGTCCCACAGGATTTTGGCTGAAATGGATGCTATCAAAACCAGAGCATCCACTGCCGTAGGAACGTTATGGTAGAATAAACACACAATGGCTACGTTTGATGTAGAAACATCTACTGCTAGATCACTGGGAAGTTCAACCGAGCTCGCAAAATCAGCAAACAAGGGAGCCAACAGGGAATGAGAATGTAAATTTGCAGGACGTGCGTCTCAGGTCTTCTGGGGGAGTTCAATTTGAATGACGTTTTTATTCCGTGTCTTATCCCAGCTCAGGAGAATGTAACTATCACACGACTTGCAGGAGCGATCTCCATAGATCTAATGCCTGGCAGAGAGCTCAGCAGTCCTGGGGGACAGCATCAGTGGGAAACATTTGACGAGTTCTTTCTTTATTCTTTCTCTCCGTTGTTCCATTCTCCAGTTTCCTTCATTAATCGCTCACCAGGACCTTTTCAGAAGTAATCACACATACACAGTGTCTCCAGCGCAGTCAGGTGAACTAAGTCCATTTCCTCTGGAAAACATTACATTTTGCAAAGGAAATAAAAGAGAAATAAATGTATATAACCAGTGCCAACAGAATTCATAGCAATGGACTTCAGCATAAAATATTTTCTTCTGCACGATTATGTCAGTTTTTTCACGATTGTGTCTATTTTTCCTTTCACTACTCAGTGTGTTACACTGCTTCATGTCATGAAAATATCATGTACCACAAAAGTACGTAACTATACAAAGACTACTCATTCCTTATGTGTTTTACTGCATGAAATGTGGGGAAAATTGTTCATTTTCAGCCAGAGTGAGAAAATCTAAATGGAAATGGCAGGGAATATTCTAGAAAATTATGGGACAGACAGAATTGTGAAAGAGAATTTAAAATTGATGCTGGGCAATTTCTTGGGGTAATAGGGTTGTACTGGTGAGTACAAATAAGTGTACCTTCCAATCAAATCCATTTGTGTTTTTTGTAAATACCCGTACAACAAGGGAGAAAATTTAATAGAAACATTATTAGTTTCTATTACAGATTATATAGGATTTCAAGTAAAAAGATCATGTCTGCTGTCAGCTTGTTTAAAAGGCTGATTGTTTATTTCAGTCAATTATAGAGAAGCTGCAAAAAGTGACGAATACGGTTTAAGAGGTGATGAGAAACAGCAGAGCGGCGTTTGTGGTCGCCTGTGCTGTGTGTCCCCTTCTCGGTATTTTGTCCAGCCCGCGTCCCCTGACTGTCCTTGATGTTAAAAGTGTCATGCGATGAATAATGAAGACAACAAAGGTGCCAAATGTTCCATGCAAGGAGCGATGACTGCGTGATGTTGCTTGTGTCACATGTAGGGCCAAACATCTGTCTGTCTGCCACACCAAGGCTGCTCCATGTCTTTCCTAGACCCTCCCATGCTTCACACACCAATGCCTGGTCACTGGCTTTGGACCAATGGGAAGGCGGGGTGTGTGTTTCAATGGACATGATTGATTCACTTATAGTTACATTGTAACAGGCAAAAAAAATTTTTAATTGTAGGAATTTTTGTAGCTGTTGTGTATTACTCTGCAAGGCACAGAATATGCTATTTCCAGTGATGCATGATGCTTAATGTCATTAACACTGATTGCATCAATTTGTGAAAATTTGTGAACATGTGTATATATAATGCAGTTATGTATATCTTCAACTTAAAATGCTACGATTAGAAAAATAACACCAACAAAACATTTTATGAGTTAAAAATGCCATAATGGTCCCATTTTTTACCAATGTGAATTCAGCAGGCAATTCAGAACTTACTTTTGAATAGTATATGCGGTACGACACAAACCAATGACCTTTTCAAATGCAATTCTTCTTTTAGATTAAACCGATACACCACTGATAAAATGCATTTTTTCCAAGTGCTTTGCATGTGAACAAGAAAAAAGGAATTCATCTCGTTTGGTTGCACCCCGCCTATGCCACTGCAGGCAGATTTACCAAAGACATTCATTTATTGCTGTCACAGGAAAACAGGAATCAAAGATCCAAAGACACATTAAATATGTATTAAACCACTTCATTGCTGATACTCTTCAGTACAACCAGACAAAAAGGGAAGTTTTACCTGGTTTACATGTTTTAGTTAATTAATAAACAACATGCAGATGCTTAAAAAAAAGACAACCGTGCCCAATACTGGAGAGAGTAGCAAGGAGGTCAGGATGCTTTGCCTGTAACTGAAAGGTTGCCAGTTCAAATCCCAGGGTTCCGGGCAGAGTGATCTCACCATTAGGCCCCTGAGCAAGACCCTTAACCCCTAATTGCTCCAGAGTCTGGCTGACCCTGTTTTCTCTCTTTTACATTGCTTTGCATAAAACAGCTACTGAATAAACTAAATGTAAATTAGTCAACATTGTCCAGGTAAATAGATATATCTGCACCTCTCAGGATGAAAAATCAAGTGTCAGTCACAATAACATTTGGGGAGGAGGTGACTCAGCGGGTTCGTTTGTGGCACTCGTGATCGTAAAGCCACCGTGGTCAGCAGAATGATGCCACTGTTGGGCCCTTGAGCAAGGCCCTAGCCCCCCCCCGATCAGCTGACCCTACCTTCTCAAAAACGTATAGAATGGTCTGCAAAATGTAATAATGTTTACAACCAACCTATAACAATGGCAGTGAGAGACCTCCCACTCTACCTGCATTCTGTACACATTCCCATAGTGTTCCTGTGTTAATATCATCTCCTCCTTCCACTCATAACATTTTAAACATTATACAGTCCATAAAATAAGACGATGACATACATTCCAGTTTGTGAGAAAGTCCGATTTTGGCTGCAGTTATTCAAAGACTTCAGAATACTGTCATGCCCCGGTCATCCGATCCTCCTGTGTGCCACGCCCCCTCATCTACCTCGTGTAGAATCCCCACGTTTACCAGCTGTTTCTCGTTGTGGTTAATTAGTCTGATGTATTTAAGTCCACGTTAAGTTTGCTTCCCCATGGAGGTTATGACAGAATGACCGGACTCAAAGAAAAGACGCCTCCTCTGACCAAGGAACAGTACCTCGGTCCTGTAAACAAGGTGATACTGGCTTAATCAGCCCGAGGTCCGGGACGACCCCGTGGCTCGGGCTGAAGCCGTCCGGAACAGGGACATCCTGGAGCAGATGTCCCTGTCCGAGGACTCGCATCTCACTGGAGAGGTGCGAGGCATTCTGTGGCAGTTAAGGAGAGGGGTGGCGTAGTCGAAGATGCAGCGGGTAGCCCTGGACAGCGGACTACCCTAAGGTGCGCTGTCAGAGCTATCAGAGGTGTCCCAGACTTCGCCGAAAGCTGCAGAGAAAAAGAAAAAGTGGAAAAATCGAACACGGGAGGACATGCCAGAGGTCCTCCTGGGGTCCGTCTCAGTTTCCGCTGCCTCCCCTGCAGCGAGTCGGGAGGAATCCCTCCCGATTCTCAACCCGGTGGTGTTCGTCTCCCCAGGATTCCCCACGGCTTCGCAGCAGACACCCGAAGCTTGTCTGGCCACAGCTTCGCAGCAGCCGCCCGACGCTCATCTGCCATCAGCCTCCGCTGCTTTGTCGACGCCAGAGCATGCGCCGAAAGCCCGTACCTTTCGGGGTACGCGCTTGGCACTGAAAGGTGCCAGGGCTCTTGGGGATGCCATCCCGTGAATCCCCAAGTCCCTGAAAAAGACGGCACCCGCTGCCGAGGCACAAGCCCCGGCTCTAGTCCCCGTGGTTCCTATCTCGGAGGTTCCCGCACCAGTCCCCGTGGTTCCTGTCCCCGAGGAGGTCCCTGATCCCCCAGACCATTGCTCCTCCACCCTCATCAGAGGTAGAGGAGGAACTTGTGTGGGACCCCTTGGGACTCACCCACGGCCTCAATGGACCCCTCCGGTGGGTTACCCCGACCACCACCCCAGCGTGGCAGATCCCGGCCGGGTCCCTGTCTCTCAGTCTCCAGAAGAGGAAGAGGACACCTGCACCGGGGTCGGGTCCTGCCCGCCCTACCCCACGGCTCACCTTTGGTCCTCCTGGTTTCAGGTTGGCAGTAGCCTGCGGTTCCTCCGGCTCTTGCTCGGCGGTTGCCTGCGATCCCCCTGGCTCCTGCTTGGCGGTCGCCTATAGTTCCCCCCTGCAGTGCCTCGTTGGCTGGCTGCAGTCCCACCTCCAATACCCCATCAGTCATCTGTGGGTCCTCCAGCTCCGACTCGTCGGTCACCTGTGCCTTCGCCAGCTGTGGCTATGCCTTCGCCTGCAGTGGCATCTGCTCCCTTCTTGCCTTCTCCAGTGTCCCCTTCGCCTCCCTCCTCACTTCCTTCAGCAGTCCCTCCGCCTTCCTCCTCGCCCCCTTCGGTGTCCCCTCTGGCTCCTGCCTCACGGTCGCCGAGGATCCCTCTGGCTTTAGCCTCATGGTCGCCTGTGGCCCCTGCAGCTCCCGCCTTCTGCCCGCCAGGGATCCCTCCGGCTCCCTGGTGCCCCCTGCCCTTTACCTCCTTGCCCTCTGTGTTTGCTCCCCGGCCTTGTGTTTCGCCTTTGTTCCCCCCTGGTCCCCTTGCTCCTCCTCTTTTTGGTGCTCGTCCCGTTGGTTCGTCCCCTGGTGTTGTCCCTTCATTGTCCCCCTCCTTGGGTTCTGTGTTCCCATTTCTGGTGCCCCTGTGTTTGTCTGCATTCCCTGTGGTGGGTCAGCTGTTGTTGTGGCTTGTGTCATTGTGCCTGTTCTGCGTGTCTGTGCTGTTCCCGTTGCCCCCATTGACATTCTTGCTTGTTTCTTGTGCAGTTGCTGTTTCCCAGGGCTTGTTTCCCCAGGTGCCGTTGTGTCCCCAGTCTTGTCCCTTCACTCCCCTTAGGCGCGCCCAGAGTGCGCACCTTTGGGGGAGGGGGTCCTGTCATGCCCCGGTCGTCCGATCCTCCCGTGTGCCATGCCCCCTCATCTACCTCATGTGGAATCCCTGTGTTACCGGCTGTTTCTCGTTGTGGTTAATTAGTCTGGTGTATTTAAGTCCACGTTAAGTTTGCTTCCCCACAGAAGTTACGACAATACTGCTGAGGTGGACAATTCATCAGAAAAATATTAAAGTCCATCCGTGTTTCCTGCTGTCTAACACAGGCCAGTTCACTCTGTCAGAATTCCAAAGGGCTTTGAGGTTTTCCAGATAACAATTGATTAATAAACTTCATTTGGATTAAAATTTTAGTTTTTTCCTGGGCTACTTTTCAGTTAGAAGTAAATTTGTGACTATAAGTTATTCAATTAATGATAGGTGAATGTATATTAAATTATATAATGCACAATATGTCAATTCACTTGTATATGTTATATACTGTATCTAACTGCATGTGTCTTTATGTGTGAATATAAATAAAACATTATCTCCAACCAGCTAAACGCTTTGCCCTCTTCCTCCCTGGGAATATGGGGGAGGCGTGCGTTTGGAAATGTGTTATTGTGTTTTGACAACAAGGCACCTGCTGCAATTTTTCAACAGAAGCACGGCCCTTTCACTTTTCCCCTGTGTTTTATCCTGCATTCTTATGTCCACAGAGGCATTTATCAGTTAAATTGCAGCACTGTGTATCTAAGTGCACATACAGAGGCGGGGACACGGCCACTGAGCCCAGCTGAAAGCTGATTGAACCCTGGGAGAGCCCCCTTTCCTGTCACTCACCAGTTCAAAACATATCACTGGATAATGTTAATGTTGGCTCCTCTATGAATTATGGCCCCTCTTCTGCCCCTCCCTTAGAAAATTCTAGAATTTCCCTTAGATATATCCTAGTGTTTATCAACCCGGTCCTTGGGGACCCCCAGATGGTCCAGGGAATTGGGAGAGAGTCAAAAATGTCTCGGGGTCCCTGAGGACTGGTTGGAGAAATACTGGTATACCACACATATAGTGCTAAAAGAGCTATATGACGTAAAAGTGTATTTCCTCATGTTTTACGTAAGTCAGACCTCTGATTCACCACTAAGAAAGTCACCTCAAAGTCAGACTCGGATCACACTGGATGCCAGCACACTGGCCCTGGGGGTATCACAGAGTCCCACAAGCTGAGCACCGGACTTTGAAGAGAAAGCTGCACTCAGCCCCATTAAAATGACGAGTACTCCGCCCCAGGCACCCCTCTCACTGCACCTGCCAAGATTCAGGAAGCCTCCTTTGCAGCATGACAGGGAATCGGACAGCTCTGCTCCTTACAGGAGTGGGCAGGAGCTTCTTTCCTGCTGCCAAGGATATCCCATAATGACATTTTGGGAAAATTCCCTCACAAAGGCTGGCCTCATCCCACCATCTAATCATCAACGTGAAATTCACATCCTACCAATGATATCAAGGATCAGGTGGTAAATCCATGGTAACCTTTTAAACAAGCTTCCTGATAGGTTCACACTCTGTCCTGAGTTGTTAGTAATACTTTTATAACCATGCTCAACAACAAGGTCACCATTCAATTTATTTAACCTTCAAAATCCTGAGATTCAGCAGAATCAAATGACTGCAAGTGCAACTGCCTAAATTAGCATTGTAATATTTTTTCTCAATGCAAGCCTGTTGTCACAACTTTCAGCATTTTTGTAACCCAGTTCAAGAGATAATATCCTGCTATTATAAAAACCAAAAAAATGAATGTTTTCAGAGTAATGAAATTTTGAGACACCATTATTACTGTACCGTTTTATATTGTACATTGCACAATACGAAGAGTTCTGTATAATGCAAATCAAAAATAAAAACGTACAAGGACAGATGTGTTTTGAGCACTGAGTCTGACTTAGATTGGAGCAGAATGTTCTGCAGAACAAGACAGTAAGTTAATTCCTTTACTGCACCTTGTACTGGACCTGTCTGGAAAGAAAGATAAAACTGGGAATTAAACCTATAGAAAAAAAACTGGTGGGAAGAATACCAAGAGATATTATTTCAAAAGAGGTTGAAGATTTTGCTCAATAATCATAATAATAGCAAAGTTATGTCAATGATACATCCATAGTTCATACAAACATGCTTTGCCATATTTTACCAGATAAAGTCAGTTGTGAATGATAGGCCGCTTTTCTTTGTAAAAAGGGGACATAATGGAAAATTTCCCTTAAATTACTCTCTATTAAATTATTAAAGTATTCTCTAGTTCCTCTGCAATGGATGGACTTAGGAACAACAGCGTATCTAAAGAACAATAAATGAAAAATAATTAACAATAACTGCTACCTGACATGCAGTTAGGCATTGATACAGGTGAACTGACAAAATATTTTTTTTAAAGTTGTCTTTCTCTGTAATATTATAAGAAAAAGATGAGAACAAAGTCAGAGTGAGTGACCTTTAAGATCTCACCTTCAAACAGGCAGAAAAGCTGGTTTGTTGAATTACTGTGTGATGAGGGGACACTGATGGAGAGACAAAGGAGGTTATTTACAGTCATGTGAGAAAATTAGGAGACCCTATGAAAGCCTGTATATTTTAAAATATATTTGGACATATGGATATTTAATATCATGATACTGAGGGATCCAAATAATATAACTAAACAATTAAAAAATAAGAAAAGCCTTTGTAAAACTTTCTGTGAAAT
>JAODLD010000038.1:9634943-9658779 GCA_026781065.1 Mormyrops boulengeri
CCATCATACAATCCATCATGAATTCTACTGTGTATCAGAGGGTGCTTGAAGAACATGTGAAACCATCTGTAAAAAAAAAAAAAAGCTGAAGCGGAACTGCACACTGCAACATGACAATGACCCAAAGCATACCAGCAAATCCACCAAGGACTGGCTAAAAACCATGAAGTGGAGAGTCCTGGAATGGCCAAGTCAGAGCCCTGATCTTAACCCTATTGAGATGCTGTGGGGTGACTTGAAACGGGCTGTACATGCAAGAAACCCCTCAAACATTTCACAGCTGAAAGAATTCTGCGTTGAGGAGTGGGGCAAACTCTCTTCTGATCGATGTCAGAGACTGGTAAAAGACGTCTCACTGAAGTTATATCAGCCAAAGGGGGCAACACTAGTTATTAGGGGTAGGGTGTCCTAACTTTTTCCTCCATTAAAATACACATTTTTGTTCATAACTTTTTTTTGATGTGTAAAAAAAATGTTACTTTTTGTTGTTTAATTGCAATTAAGTCACTTTCTTTTCCAGAAATACATAAAAAACATGATTGGACATTGATATGTGAACATTTCTTAATAAAGAGCTGATTATTTCATGGGGTGTTCTAATTTTCTCACATGACTATGTGCAATTTATGATATACAGAGATAATTGAAAAAAGTCATTCATATTTTTGATGTTTACAACTTGGTGGTGCAGTGCTTAGCACTGTTGCCTCCCACCCCACCTGGGACCAGGGCTCCAGTCTCTGTGTGTGGAGCTTTGCATGTTCTCCATGTGTTGTCCTGGGGTCCCCTCTGGGTACTCTGGTTCCCCTCCATCCAACAAACATGCTGATGTGAACTGCAGTTACCAAGTTGCCCGTAGCTGTACATGTGTGTGTGCCTTGTGATGGGCTGGTACCCCATTCTGTGTTGTCCCCTGCCTTACCCTGGTAGGACAAGTGGGTACAGAAAATGGATGGATGTTTACAACATAATACAGGTGCTAAAGCAATATTTGATTTGTTGGGCAGTTTCATCTGTGAAGAAAGTATGGATCTAAAGGAATATGTGCAGACTGAGTGTTTCAGTGATGTAAGTGCACTGTGTCACCTATGGCTAAAAGGACAGTGTGTGAGGCGTCCAAGGAGATGCCTGTCAGTCAGCAGGGCTGTGTGCTGGATGGCATGTGGGGCAGCGTGCAGGGATTGTGAGCCTCATCAAATCACACCCTCATAATATGTGCTCATCTTCGACCTCGTGTCAGAAAATGGAATCTGACAATCAGCAGCTGTTTTTCTTTATGAAGAGTTGCACACCATCTCATCCAGTGGTGTGAGCAGGTGAAAGACTTTTTAAATCCAATATTACTAACCATCTCTCTTATCCCTTACGGTCAGCTCACCTCCTTTGACATTTTTGAGCATTTAAATGTGCTGAGCACATTGAAGGGGTATTCAAATATCCTACTTGCAGTTGAAGAAAATTCCTTGAATTCTGAAACTCAGGATTTTTTGCTAATCAAGGCTCTAGACGCCATGTCAACAAGCTTCCAGCAAGATGCCCAGGAGTGCAATGGAAGAGCTGCCTTCCTTACTCATGTCAACGTCATGATGATGTAACTGGCCTTGAATCACTTTCATGAAGGTGATCTGTATGAATTTTTGATCAGTTCACCAGTACAATGGGTTCAACTAGTTTGTCTGTGGAAATGGAGGACCAGATCATTGAACTGTGGGGAGACAGACCAAAACAAGACTTTGGACCTTGTAAAATTCCCACATCCTGTGACTTTTCACTGTTGCATGCTAGGTGAGGTGGGAGAAATGAGGCTTCAAGCACTAGCGTCCAGGATTATTGTGTGCTATCAATCATCGGCTGCTTTAACATACTTCCCACTGGCTCCCGTTGGGTTTAGCCAGGCAATGATTGACAGTGCAGAACAATCCCACCTACCTTGGGCTTTGAAGCCTCAGTTCTTCAGTCAAAACCTTTGAGTACAACTGCACCAACTGATACATATCTGAGTGAAGCCAGGTCTTTCAACATTGAAAACTAAATACTAGAACAAACTCCATATTGAAGACAACTGTCACTTTGGAAAATTGAGTCTTCTGCTACTCCACACTGGAGCAGAAATAATGCCCAGATCTTCCACAGGCATGTGGAAATTGACAAAGAAATGTGTATATGATTTATCTAAAGAAATCAGTGAAGGGCTCCAAAGTTGCATTGTGGAGATTGCAGTGAAAATATTGTATAATATGCTGCATTATGGGATGAGGTCGTCACAATTAAAATCTAAAGGGGCTTAATCTGGAATAAAAGGTGGAGAATCCTTGATTTATAACTAGAAAATGTGACATACTTGTGTATTGCACACAGACGTCCATCTGTCTTCCATGACTGTTTGTTTGGCCACAAACCTATTCCAAAGAGCCCAGGGCAAGAGACACCCTGGATTACATGGCAGTCTATCTCAAGACACACACTTACACACACGATCGCACGATGTAGGCGACTTAGAGATATAAATGCACCTGAACATTAAAACTCCACACACACAGGAGAGGCAGGATCGGAGCCCAACCCTGGAGGTGTGAGACAATCCTGCCACCCACTGAAACACCACACCACCCCTGTGTGTAAATATAACAACAGTTAATGTTTTCATAAATTACCCCATTTTCAACATTCATTGTTTGTTCCATAAATTTTTCATTGTTTTCACAATGGCAGTTGGCACCATGGGATGGGTGCAGGTCATTAATTGCAAATAAGTATTACCTTCTGTATATCCAGCTAGACATCTGGAAGAACAGAAACACTGTGACTGCAAGAAAACATCTGAATTTCTAAGGATTTACAGGCAATGAAAAGTAGGAGAAGTGACTAACGATGGATTTATACTTTCTGTCCCAAAATCTCATCTGCTTCAGTGGTCTGTAGCAGCCAGATTAATGTTATCCCAGACTGCAGGAAACTACATGTTGCAGCATGTGACTACAAGCTACCAAATCACCACATATGCAGACTATTAACTGATCGAGTTTATAAAGACTTACATTCAATCAATTCATACACAGTAACATCAACAATCCAAAAATAGCACAACTGGAAATCACTGTTGCTTTCAGGAATTAAATTTCATATGAACAATTTTACAATAGCAACTCTGAGGTTAACAGTAATTTAAACATCAAGATTTTTTTTAAAGATTTGCATGAAATGCATCCTTAAATCTTCTAAACCAGTGGTTCTCAACCTATTTAGCCTCAGGATCCAGTTTTTTGTTTGCATTTGTTTGTTTGCTTGCTTTCTTGCTTTACTTGTTTGTTTGTTTGTTGTTCCCCAAAAATGGGTGTTGGGCGGTAAACAATAAAAATGACTTCCGGGATGACATTGCGCACAATTTGCAACCACAAAAGTCTGATATTACAAAAAAAAATGTTTTAACCACACAATGTGACCCAATGAAAATATTTCCGCAACCCACTTTAGGGTCACGACCCCCCAGTTCTACACCACTTATCCAATACCGGGTCACAGTCACCCTGGAGTGTGACACGAAACTCAGGGCACAACAAAGAGATCACCCTGCATTTGATGCCAGTCCATTGCAGGGCACGCACACACACTGAAGTCAAGTCTGGGATGCTTTTGGGCTGCTGGAGGTCAACAGAGTACCTGATGGAATCCAGCACCAAGAAGGGACGAACACGTAAACACACACAGCAGCACCAATGGCCACCCTGCGTGGCCAACCTCGTAGCTATAAATACACAAGTGAGGACTAAGCTAACAGAAAGTATGACCAGCCACTGTGCTGCAAGAGAAGGTGTGCAGCTGTTTGGTCACATGACAGGAAATGAAAACCAGACCAGTGTTTGACTGCCACATTGAAATAAACTCAGGCAAAAAGCTGGGTCAACCAGAACCTGAAATTCACTCTGCTCAATGCATAAGAAAAATTATCATCTTAATATCCTGGCCCAAGGCAATATGAAAGTAAAATTAAATTGATAGGTAAAAAGCATTCAGGTTATAAAATAAAACATGTCTCTTCATAAGTTGTTGTGAAGAAGCACAGCCATCTATTAATTCACAGCGAATTAATCATATTTGACAACGAATCAGTGAGCACATTAATGCTGGCTAACGTTGCCTAGCCAATCATGTTCCTTCCTGGCTTTTTCCATTGGCACTGGAAAATCATTGCGAGTCTATCCAGCTTCCTCCTATATCTTCCTATTTCTAGCGTTCTGCAGAAACCCAGGCCTCCCAAGGCGCTCTTCACAGTAAAGGGTCAGCCATTGGCCTCTTTGGCAGCTTCCTCAGCGCTTTGTGAGCAGCCAGGGCTGAGTGTGCTGTCACGGTGATGGCCGGAAGAGTGTCTCGGGCAAGACCACGGTGCCACTCAAGCTCTGACCCTCTTCACAACACACGCTTAGATGTGACATCCGTGTTACGGGATACCGTTTCTGAGACAGGCAAAATTTACTGCAAAAAAAGCTGCCTTTAAGACTAACAGTATAACTCAGACAAAAAGAGACAGTATACACTAAACCACTGTTTCCCAATCTGACCCCCGGGGACCCACAGACAGTCCATTGTTTTGCTCCCTCCGAGATCCCAGTAGGGAACTGGAAGGATGCAAAAATGTGGACTGTCAGGCAGGGTGCTCGGAAGGAGCAAAAACATGGACTGACTGTGGGTCCTTGAGGACTGGATTGGGAAACACTTCATTGGACGTATAACAGACAAAGCAGTTTAGATGTTGAACCTTAAAATAACACAGCAGTTACAGTCTGTATTTGAGTGAATCTGGATTCAGAGTGTCTCAGTATAGGGGCTGTTCAGCTGCTTAACCCTAACCCTCACCGGCCCTCTCGCTTCTTGGGTATTTACTAAGATAAAATAATATGCACAGGTACATGCCCAACGTGTGATTTTTCACCCATGAATTGGTGCTAATTATGCTAACGACAGTGTACTTGCCCTCCTCTAGAGAAACAAAAACATGCTGGCCAGATGCCAAAGTACTCATGGCATGGCAGTATGTGAGATCACAGTGGACAGCGACCTGGCCCCACATGCTGAGGAGAGCGCCTCATTTTGGCCAAACAGTGTATGTTACATTTTCACCTTTACAAGGAAGGAAGGTCTAATCAAGAGCTGTAATGAGCCAAGAAAGGAGTCGATACATTTTAATGCGCTAGATTGGTATTGTAATCATCTATCCATCCATCCATCCATCCATCTTCTGTAACCCCTCATCCTATTCAGAGTCACGGGGGGTCCAAAGCCTATGGGCACAAGGCAGGGAACGAGCCAGGATGGTGGGTCAACGGCAATGGAATCATTAACTGCTCCAGTTGATTCTAAACTGTTAAGTAGCAGCAATCCATGGAAGAGGACAATATGCTCACTGGGTTCTGGCAGCATATATGGCAGCAAAGCATTATAAACAAAGCTGATTGTCTGCCTCAACAATGCTAAAGTCAAGTTTTGCAAAAGCCCTTTATGAATATAATTTAGTGTATTTTCTTCAAAAGCCTTGATATGTATAATTTAGACATTCTTTCTAAATGATTCTTTCCAAATTAACATTCTGCGGACTTCTTCATGTTCTTTAAAGGAGATCATTTATAAAATATACTGCAATTTACATGGATCAATTGCTTGCTCTTCATATCAATAAATCATAATATTGACTGGCTAACGTCCTTCTTGGCAGCAGCTAAGGGTCCCGGTAATGGCAGCCCCCTTTAACTTTCAATCCTCTGGCTCTGATCAAAGCAACTGGTCAAAGAATCCGTCCTTAAAAGGGACGTTTATGTGTCACAGCCAGGGATGAGGGTGGTGTTCAGGAACCGGGCAATCAAACATCTCCAGTCTGTTCTTTGTCTTTCCTTGTTGGTCTGTTTTCATCCTCTTTCTAATTTTAAATAAAATATTACTGAATGTCCCTCAAAGCTCCCAGACATGACTGTGTCACCCACCGTTTACCAGTAAAATCTGGGCTCATGCCCTCTTACAGGTAGCTGAGCAGGGTATGGGGCTAAAGGGTGGAGGTGCAGAGTAAGTCTGCACAGAGATAGCCCTGCCCCCCTCCCCGGTGCATCCGCACAGCCCCTCCAATCTGTCTCTCGCTGGCATTTACAGCGCATTTCATTCTGCTATTCCTTAAGGACAATCGGTTTTCTCCCCGCTTGCATTAACATAAATGTGAGTGGAAATGAGCGCCATGCTGTATTACTCTTAGCTGAGGCATTGGCTCGGGAGTGGGGGCCAAATAGGCCCAGGGAGGGTGCCATTAACCCTTTCCGGTCCAGACAGAGCGTCTACACCACTGCTGGTTCATGACCTTTGCGTAATTTATCGTTTCTAGGAATCTAACTCAGCCCAAAGCCATCAGAGGATTCATTAATACGGCTTACGAAGGCCTGCTGAGCTAATGTATGGCTGCTTACAAAGCAACCCAAGCAAAGAATAGATAGTAATAGATAGTAACAGATAGTAACAGATAGTAATAGATAGTAACAGATAGTAACAGACAGTAATTCTCGATGATGTGCCGGTCAGCTGAGCGCATCTGCTGGTGAGAAATGGGAGATCATCTTTGGCTTCTAAAAGCTCAGTTTGTTGGGGGAAGGCACTGCTGTTAAACTTTTTTTTTAAATGGGGGTGTGAGTATCCTGGGGTGGGGGAGCAGCTGACGAGTTCATGTACTCACTTTACCTTCTTCCCAGTTACAGTCCTTGTATAATTTCTTTCTCTATAGTGTCGTCTCCTCATCCTCAGTTAATGCCCAGATCTTGATGTTCCCCCCCGTCTTCAGATGCAGCAGTTTCCATTACCCGACACCCCCCTTCGTTTTTCTGTGTCCTTTCTCCTCGTCTCCCTGCCTCAGTCTCCACTCCCGTCGCCAAAGGACGTCTCCGTTCTTTCACCCCAGCCCTGCATCATGCAGTTCTCTTCACCATCCTGCCTCGCTTCGGCAGAAGCTCACGCTGCTGTGTGGAGCGTAATGGCGCCACCTACGTGTCTGGAGCGTTTAAACGGCAGGTGTTTCATGACTTTCACCTTGAAGTACACCAGGGGCCTCCGTGACGGAGGTAATTATTCCGGAAGATGAAGGGCTAAAGCTGCCCCTTAAAACACGGACCCACTGTTTTAGGCTTCACTGCATTATCAAATAACATTTCATGTCTCCCTAATAAGGCCTTTCCTGTGCAGGCAGCCAAAGGGAAAACAGTGCTGCAGAAAAAGGTTACACAAAATTCATCCAGTTTTTTTGAAAACCAGACAAATAAATTGCTTACCTTTTTAAGAGCCCTCTTAAAAACATGGGTATTACGAGTCAGCTGGAGATATTTCAGTGCACCCAGACTTCTAACGGCTGAATATATCTTTCATTTGCCCTCACAACCCGGCTTGCAGTAAAACTGCTTTATTCCAGGCATTTACGTTTTCAGCTAAATCCTCTGATGATTATATAAACACTTTTTTATAGTTATACTTGTTCTGTCAAATTAGGTCTTTTAGTAACCTGGCCCCTCAGGAATTACAGACTTATTTCATTATGCTGAGTGCAGATAATGGTTTCAGTCCCGGCCTAAGATGTTTCTGTCCTCAAATCTGATTCATCTATCACAGAAAAAGTATCCCAGCGACCTTTTAAAATCTCTGATGACGATGAATCCTCCTGTGGGATTTTGAGGGATTACCGGTGGCAGACAGAGGTGTGTTTCTCAGTTAGAAGCTTAACCAGGCTAAAAGATGGTAAACAACATTGGATTACGCCCATAACCATGGTAATAATATAGCCAGAAAACCTTTGCGTGTTCATCGATGGCATGTTTATCAAGCAGTAAATACAAAATAAGGAAATTAAGGAAGATGCACACCTGATGGACGGCTGCATTCTGTGACTTGGTAGCAAAATTGCCATTTCTTCCATTTCCAGATAAAATCAAGATAATTGAGCACAGAAGAGGAATAGGACGAAAGAGCCATGTTGCTGGGTATTTTTACTGATTTCCTTATTTATGTTGCAGGAGCGGATTGGTGTCGACAGAAAGTGACATTTCCAATAGCTCTGTAGTTCAGAGAACACACCGTGTCCCCATACACCGTCCCTTATCTGTAGATATTCCTGGAGTAAACACAGACACTCACATGGCGAGGCGAAAAAACATGTGCTCTAAGGGGAAGGCGTATCCGCGCAATGCACGTCACCCAGATAGCGGCTCGTCTGCCACAACTCACTCTACGATTCCACTTCACAAAACAGGCAAAGTTCAGCCCATGTCAGCACAAACAATTCAGCTAATGTTTTCCCTTTTTTGATGACGTGTATGAAAAATGCATTTAAAATGATAAACAGAATGACTCAAAATCCCTGACTGGCATAAACAGGGAATTCTATCAATGCAGTACAAAGACATATTCTCTCCTGCTTCAACAAGCATTTCCATACAACTTGTGTTACGCTTTATCACAAGCGCTTGTTTACAATTTGAAATCAGCTCATTATTCACTGTCTGTTCCCTATTTAACAAATAATTTTGTTAGTTTAGTAAAGTGGGCTGGTTTCACATGCTGTTTTGTTAATATGACGGTTTGTGCCATATTCCTAGAGATAATGTGCCGGTTCTGTGTGGATCAGAGGCACCGTGTTTACTGGAAGCACAATCAGAGATCTGAACGACATATCTACTCCTTCAGAAGGCACAATATAACACGATATCAGAAGTAAATGTAAGCATGCTTATATGGTGGCGGAAGCGGAATAACATTTTGGGGGAGTGGGTTAATCGGAGTCTTTCTGATCTCCCTCTCCATCCAGGCAGGACACCAAGAGAGGCATGAATGAGCTGCCTGTTGGCTCCCCCAGACGCTTATGAAATCACCACAGAGTATGATGGTTTCTTCAGTTTACGTGATTCATTCCAGGTTTATAAAAAAAATGTTTCTGAAATGGTCTTCCTGACATCACGCAGCAAATCCATAGGAAACAGAAGGAGTCTATGGACCTATGGAGAGTCTATGGTCTCATCAGCTGAAAATATGAGACAGGGTGCCTCAAGGTCGGTGCATGTGCATCTGGTTGTCTCAATGCCTGATAATTTGTTACTTTCAGGATTTCTATTGAGGGATGAGTTGGATTCCTCCCCTAGAAACTTTCCCATGTCTTCAGGTTGCCAACTCCTTGGTAGTCCCGAGTGAAGGAAGGGCTGCGATTGCTGATGTTTCAGTTTTCCAGCGGTGATTTGAATATGTAATGAATGGTGATGGGCTGTGCAAATCAAAGCAGGTAAAAGGTCACCAAAAAGGTTGTCAAAGACACACAAGTCCTACATTTTTAATGGTGTGCGATCATAAAATTTGTCGGCAGAAGAATTTCACACGGAATTGAATAACTTTGTGTAGACGTACTTGATTGTCTAGAGGAGAACCGTTGCTTCAAAGTCTTCTACCAGCCAGCATTGTGGTATATTGCCTGGACCACGGCATGCAGGTTGTCTGACAAAAGGCAAAGTTTATGTAATTAGTATTAATTAAATCAAAATATCGTTCATTAGTATAATACCCTTAATAATACTACAGCCAAAATTTTGCATTTGCATTATGGGGCTTGTTAAATCAAACTGGGTTAAAAAGGAATAAAAATAATAATGATATATAATAATAATAATAATAGTAATAATTATAAATAAACAGTATGCTGAATGTATAGCTGTCTTTAGGAAACTTGCATAGGCCAGTATCTCTGATAAGCAAATCAAATAAAGTGAGCCTGGTTACAGTATTGCAGCAGTATTGCACATGGACAAGGCTGGAAAAACTGCTGTGAGAGGTAATGAGTCCAGACACACAGGTAGGCATTCACCCAGCTGACCTCAGGGTCCTGCGGGAACATCTGTATGAAGACGGCTGATGCAAAACAGTATCATCGTTCAGCTTTATATGACAGTACTGTGTGTGTAACTGTACATGAGGTCCTGGAATGGTGCTGAGGTAGTAACTGATATGCCTGATTGGAATGACCCTTTCACTTACAACATCAAATCTAGGCAGGATGTAACCAAGGAACACATGCAGTTTCAGCTGACACTATCTCCTTTGGCCACCTTATAGGAGCTTATGTTTTTCTTGTTACAAGTTATAAGGTGTCTCACCTTGAATATTGTGCTATATTATTCACTTCTCCCAGAAAGCTTGAGCATTTGGGCTTCACAACAAAAGGTTTAGGGCCAGGATATATAGCTTTGTTGCATATTTCAGAGAAGTACTCATATGTTTGTAAGGATTTAACGCTTTGCATGACTAAAACATGAGCTTCAGGGTTCCCCAGGTCACCATCACCTCCGGTGGGAATGGAGTGACGATATTTCGTAGATAGATACCTACTGGGGAATATTGCTCTGTATACATGTAATGGCTTCCTGGTCATTAACGAGCCATCCAGGCTTGAGATGAAGAACTTCTACAAAGTGAGGAAAAGACATTAATCTCATTGGGGTTACCGTTACTTTTAGGGGTGCAAAAAGCTGCTGAAACATCTAGATTTAATTAATTTCTTTATGGTTCGTGGTTGTGATGTCTGTCAATGTTTTAATTTGCAATATCAGCCTCCAGGCAACCAATTGGCTTGGTGAGCAAGGAGGTTGCTTACATTATCTTCTAATTCATGGGCTTAAAGATGAAATTTAAATATTGTTTCTCAGCTTTTAAAGTGGAAGCTAAATTATACTTTTTCTGTAAGTGCAAACGCCTTTCGAAGACATCTGCAGCAGAGCGATTACGTCAGATAGGTCCTTAGATTGGGTAGACTGTTCTTTCTTGGCTTTCGATAGGAACATGATAATGGCGGGCTTCATTTGACTGGCCGAGGAACAATCAAGGAACAATCAGGATTCGGGCAAAGGACACAATTTAGATCCCCTCCTGAAACAAAATGACAAGTGTCTACATCAGGCAGAACAGAGAAGAGGAAACTGTTGAAAAGGCAATCAACCCATTTTGTTTAACAAAAACAAAATCACAGAACCCTGCGTATAAAAGTGAGTCTTTTGTTGCATGAGCATGGTAAAGTTTCACTTTTAATTTGACACAGCCTTCTTGGGCAACCAGATGAATGAATGTATGGTTCATGAAACCTTGAAAACTCGGGGCTTATGGGTAAAGAGTGCGGTTGTGGCCCTGCTGGGCTTCCGTGAATAGTAAGCATGGGCTTTTGCAGAGATTTCCTTCACAACTTTTTTTGACTTTTGTTTTTTGGGGGGGGATTCCAGTCACTCTGATGTTTATTCTAAATAATTATGCAATTCTCTCCATCTGTTCACTGTCACCAGTAAGAATTAAGAGCAATTGAATTCAATGGCCTTCTTTCAGGAAAAGTCCTATGTATTCATCAGGTACTATTAACTGAAGTGATGTTACAGAGGGCCTCCATGTTTTTGAGATGAGCGACTCAGTAACATGGTTCTTCAGAATCTCAGTGACATACAACATGGTTGAAATTTTACATCTTGGCAAATTGTCAGAATAGTGTAGCACTTTATGTAACAACCAGACCCTCTACCATACATGACATGAAGCACATCGTATCAGTTTAGGGAATCTGAACTCACGCCCAGCAGAGCCTCAAACCGCGCTCGCCTTTCCACCAGTGACTCTCCAGAACGCAGCATACGGGAGACTATTACGTAAAGCTGAATGACTTAGAAGTAAATCCTCTCCGCCCAGTGCTGAAAAGGCGGCAGCCAAACTGCAGGCTTTCCCTGAAGGAGTGCTGTATATTTGGATGGAAGATGAGGACTGCAGAACACCAGTGTTTAATCCCATCCCAGCTGCCCTGTTCTCACAGCTTTATACCACAGCCTCCCGCTCTTGCCTCTACAGAAATAAAGCACAAAACAAGCACTATAGATTTGGGCTTTTTGGAAGGCATCCCTGACGTGCTGTAGCCCCCGCTTAACTTCCCCCCTGCCTCTTCCCCTTCCCTTTCCCTCATTCTCCCTCTTTTTCATAAAGTTGATCTAACAAGAAATGAACGACAGTCTTGTGGAACAGACTAAGACATTTCATACTATCAAAATAAATAAATGTATTCTGAAGCCTAAAGATGTAAATCCATCTACTTAGGCATACAGTGGGGTATTTTGGGATGTTTGTCTACTCTCTCGCTGTTGCTGGAGTCAGCATAGTGAGCTGTGAGTAAAGGATGACCTTCATTGCCTATAAAACGTGCTCTGCACAAAATACTAGACAACAAATTCAGACCTGCATCACAGACTTCAGTGTATCACCTTAAACTCAGAGGGGTGCCACCATGTTGAGTGGAGCCAAGCTGTCTATAGTTGGCATCTATCCTATCAGACCATGACAGGTCTCTCCCCGATGTGACACAGTTGTGTTTTTTTCTTTTATTTCCAGAGGAGTCCGTAATCCCAATGGGAATTCCAGGCAGCAACTTGTGAAAGCAAATGGACGCCTCACTGGGGTCTTAAATGGATTTTAAAATTGCCGCTATGTGATTTCGTTCTTCAAACTAATTTTAGACTGAGTGAAACAAAGAAGATGCATATTATGAAGCATCACAATTGAATTTAGCTTCAGCTTGCGGTCACAGCTGATGAACCACACATTGCACATTAAAAATTAACTCTGTGGAGTTGAATGTCTTTGCAGGAGAGAATTGACAAGTGTGTACCGTGACAAAACTGAAAAAGCAGCTATTTCAATGTTTTGAATTATATTATTTATGAATCCAAAGTAAAAAGTGTTCTTCTTCTTAGAAGAAAGTTAGCTTGCCTGACTTTTTTCTTTCTTCTTACAGTTTCAACAGGGAAAATATCCAGCCTAGCATGACATAATAATATCTCACATTTTAAAAAAGGTTTTGCCTTTCGAAACAGGATGCGCTGCAATCAGTGGCCATGTTTAAATAGGTGCTACAGTTAGCACTATATCTGTTTCAAAACAAAGCAGCCTGGCTTAATGGGCGTGTTTTCTAAATTTAAATCTCTTCAGAAATACATTCCAAAGCGCGGTGCACGGGCTGCCTGCCTGAGCGTGTCCCTCTTCACTCACCAGGTAAATAGGCCAGTGCTGGGAAGGAGCAGCTCGAACATCAGCATTCCCATGGTACGCCAGCACACACACAGGTCATGGGTTTCTCGGGGAACCTCCTGTAAGCATTGCTTCCAAGGTGAATGCCAGCGGTTCCGAAGAGTTGGGACCAAGAGATAGCGGAGGGAAGCTATTAAAATATGGGCAGGAATTTCCGTTATCTCCCCTGCCGAGGCTGCGAACGAGGCTTTGTGTTATTAGGGAGATAAAATGCAGACGTTTTGAACGGGGGAAGGAGCTGGGTGGAGGAGGGGGGGCACAGGAACGTCAGATTTATGGAGCTGGGGAAGCTTAAGGTTATTAAATCTGAAGATTACTCGACTGCGAAATTGTTGAAGTTTTTACGAGAAGTTGAGGGATTTAGGCAAGTATTAAACACTAGGCATTAGAAGCCAGGGATACATTATTCAGGATGCCTTTTATATTTCTTTCTTGTCTTTCTTTTCGTCATTTTTCATTAATCTAGGGCTGAATGCTGGATCGAATGGCTCTCCTTTGCAAAGCAAGCAACATTCCCCTCCTTTTGCCTCCACCCCCTTAGTCCACAATTTCTAAGCAGGCTTCCTCTGTCATAATACCAGTATACAATGTAATCTGAGCTTTCTATGGCCACAGTATATTCTGATCAATTAAAGGTGGTCAGATTGTACCAAACCCCAAAACAGGGCATTCTGGTACCATAGTAATGTCATCAAACCTTATTTGGTCGGTTCAGAAATGATAAAGAGGCTCCCTGGAATCATACGCGAGGAAGCTGATATGGAGCTGATCCCGCTATGTGGACATGCGGTTTATTCTGCAGGACATTTCGGAGCCTGTCCCAATACTGATAGCTCCGCTCCATGGACATCAGCTACATTCCTGCTTTTGTGAAATTGATATCTCAACTATCCTGACACGAAATGATGTACCAAAACGAGATTAATATTTTTACCCATTGCAAAAAAATTTAGATTAACATCCTTGTGTTCAAAAAAAGAAGCGAAAAATAGAACAGTCCAATGTCCCAAGCAAAACAGACTCTGTATTAAGCCAAAGATCAAGACCAATCAACAGTTCAGGACCACAGTTCCCAGAGGTACCTGGCAAAGAACGTTGTTGTTCAGGGGGAATGTTATGATAGCAAGCGCCCATTGGCTCCGTCTGTAGCATGGTCGGTTATAGAAGTGGGCAGGGGTGCGCAATGCCCACCCAAATTTCTGCTCTGCCCACCCAATTGGTCACCTTTAACCTGCGCCATCTGAATCTGCCAATCACAGTTATTTCATTCGTCCCATCAGATATTCTTATGCAGAGCTTTTATAGTCACCTGTGAATGTGGAGGAGGAATGTTACCTTATTCTTATTAAAACTCCTTCCTGTTAAAATGTATCTTTTGTTGCTGTAGTTCGCTGTAATGTTCTGTTCAATAAGGATCTTTGCTAGTAGTGGTTTACTTAACTCTTAGATAGCTAGCTAGCTAACATTACTGTTGGCTAGGAAGCTCACTACAGCAGTACAGTGTAACCCCCGTATTCGTAACCGCGGTCACAGTGCTTAATAAATTCAACTTTATCATAGGTGTGTAGGTACACGAAAAATGTGCAATGTATAGTGTTCACTACTATCCATGACTGACCTTGGTATCAGCGCAGGGTTGCCAACTTTGGTCAGCTAGCTGTAATGAGATTTTCAATTTGAGACAGAGTCTGCACACACATGCCCACACATTTACACGTATGTAACAGTTTATTTACCTTAAGAAATAACATGAAACAATAAATAACATAATAAATACCAATGATAATAAATAATAGTCTGCAGGGTTTGCAAACTACCCCAAAGCTTTTGATGTAGCTAATTTTAGGTTTATAATGGAATAATACAGATTTGCCGTAAGACTTCTTGCGTGGGAACCTGAAAGCGTGAGTGTCACGCCAGATGCGTGTCAGTTGGCAGCCCTGTCAGTGCTCAGTATAAATAAAGTTACCTGGTTAGATAGATTATGTGCTATAATTCACTTAAATTAGTCATACACAACCATAAACAACATGCAACAATTTTTGGTTCCCAAATCAAAGCTTGCTGGCAGCAATTCAGTTACAGCTGCTCGTAGCATGAATAACCAAGCTTCGGGACCGGTGCCTTCGAATCAAGTGGGCTGTTACTGCAGGCAGTTCAGGCAGTAATGTTACACCTTCCCTGCCCACTTCGCACCAGCGCAGTTCAAGTCACATCCACCTTTGTTTGCGAAGTAACTTTGTTTATATTTTGGTAATTTTCTTTAAACGCTTTTTCTCTTTAAGGAGCCTCCTTCCACTATATTACTGTTCATGTTACATATTCTGCTCATATGTTCTTATATACCAGTCCATGAGTTTGAGTTCCAAATTTGCCTTTAATATGCCGGTAGATAACCTTATGTTTAAGTTTATGTTTGGTTAGCAGACACTTACAGAAATCACGTACAACCATGTCCCCCCTTAGTCAGATTCAGATTCAGCTCAGCTAACCTCTCCTCATAAGACATTCCTCGAAGACCAGGAATCATTCTGGTAGCCCTACGTCGCACCCTTTCCAAGGCAGCAATGTCCTTTTTAGGGTGTAGTGACCAAACTTGCACACAATATTCTAGGTGATTACCAACAAGAATGTCAAATTTGGACTCGTCAGACCATAGAACACTTTCCCACTTTGAAACAGTCCATTTCAAATGAGTCTTGGCCCACAGAACACGACGGCGCTTCTGGACCATGTTCAAATAGGTCTTCCTTTTTGCATGATGGAGCTTTAGTTTGCATCTGCAGATGGTATGGCGGATTGTGTTTACCGACATTGGTTTCTGGAAGTATTCTTGGGCCCCATTTAGTAATATCATTGACACAATCATGTCAATGAGTGATGCAGTGTCGTCTGAGGGCCCAAAGACCACGGGCATCCAATAAAGGACTTTGGAAACGTCCCTTACGCACAGAGATATCTCCAGTTTCTCTGAATCTTTTGATAATGTTATGAACTGTAGATTAGATTTGCAATTTGACGTTGAGGAACATTGTTTTTAAAGTATTCCACAATCTCTTTACGCACTATTTCACAGATTGGAGAGCCTCTGCCCATCTTTACTTCTGAGAGACTCTGCCTCTCTGACGTCCCTTTTATAGCTAATCATGTTACAGACCTGATATCAATTAACTTGATTAGTTGTTGCTAGATGTTCTCCCAGCTGAATCTTTTTAAACGTTCTTTTTTTCAGCCATTTGTTGCCCCCATGCCAACTTTTGTAGCAGGCATCAAATTTGAAATGAGCTCATTTAGTGCATAAAGGTGTACAATTTCTCAGTTTAAACATTTGTTATGTTATCTATGTTCTGTTGTGAATAAAATATTGGCTCATGTGATTTGAAAGTCTTTTAGTTTTCATTTTATTTAAATTTAAAGAACGTCCCAACTTTTCCGGAATTCGGGTTGTAATAATAATAATAACTATTATTATTATTAGTAGTAGTAGTAGTAGTAGTATTTGTCTTTCCTGATTAGAGAGATGACCATGAGAGCATAATGTAGAGATCATAAATAGTTCAAACATGAAATATGAGAATGCCCATGTGTCCCACCTATTTCTGTGGTCACAAGCCACTACTGCACTGTAGTATGGTCCATTGTGTGAAATGATGCCCACCCAAAATTTCTAATTGCCTCCCCAACCTGGGAAGTCTAAATCCGGGCCTGGTCTATAGCAGGATTGGAATCATTACTCAGTTTGGGTCCGTCTGCACTTTCTTTTTGTGACCATCCAGAACCTTAGAAAGCAATAGGAAAACAAAAAATATATATATTTTAATGTCAGCAAAGCTAATCAACCCGTGTTCAGTCATCTGCTTTGTTTGCTTATACTCTGCCAGTGTATTCTACCACCTGTGCTGAGCAATCCAGTTAGGCAAGCTCGGTAACCAAAGTAGCAGGTCACAGAACATCATCTGCCATCTTAGCGCATGTTAGTCATAGTCTACAGCACAGCACTATAGGAAAGCATGGAAACTACCCAGTTCCAGGAATCACTGGCCACAGTAAGATCCTACTCCATCTCCTAACATTTCCATGGCAATTTGCCACGTCTCCGATGCTTTTCCAATGCTACACGGGTCAGTTTCAGCTGGTTAGCGGACTGGCAGGGAATTAGCTGATAGCTGTCAGCTGCAGTGCATCAGGCCCGGTCAATGAGCCATCATCATCTTCAATTGTCACACAGCTTACGAACAAACAAACACACCTGGTAAAGTGCCACAAAAATGAACTCAGAATAACACCACCTCAAATACATATAAAAACCACAATTTCCAGCAAAGGTGACGAATAATTGCTGCCCAGCTCAGATCAGAACATGCCACTACCTATTTTTTGTGCATTTCTTGACCCTATAAACCATTTCATTTTCTGTTTACATTGAAGATGCAACCCGTTTATTCAAATTATGGTTATACAGGGAGCATAAAAGTGAGCATAAAAGATTATCAAATATCACATGGACTGGAAGTTTGAAGTTTTTTCTCCTGGTACCTCTTTAAAAAAAAAAAATACAGAAATACAAAATGTGCCTTTTACTAACTAAAAGGATAAACATTTGTTTCAAACTCTTCACAATAAATGAAACATTATACCTTGCCTCTTAAAACTCCGCAGAGATTTAAATTTCCTATCATGTTTTATTGTATAGCCTTACTTTGTATTCAAATGCATATGTATTTCCATGTTGCGCAGAGACCTCAGACTGTCTGTAATCTGAGAAGGTATGGAGACTCTTTTTCATTTTTTGACTGGGGAGGGTGCATCAGAGGACTTCTGTGTACACTGAACAAAAATCCTGTCATGGGGGCCACCGCAAAATCCACTCATTCTGTTCCAGTACCTTGATGGACTGAAATTCATTAACCCCACAGTCACAAAATCATTTCTGGAGATATACACACCTAATGTGGCTTAAAGGAGCTTTTAAAGGTGTAAACAGCAGATAACTGGCAGGGGTGTAAGTAGATGAACGCAACATGCGGCTCTAAAGGAGTCATTAAAGACGCGTTGATGTTTTGAATTGCTCTGTTGGGGAATGGCCAACCCTTTTTCACAGTTACAAATACTGCATTGCAATATGACGTCCCCTGACAAAGAGGCTTTAGCCAATAATTTAGCTTGTTGGGCAAACGCCCAATCAATCAATCAACAAATCATAAGGCATCTGAATTTCTGGGCATCTGCCTGAATTTGCTATGTGATATCTCAAAAATGGAATCCAACTGGCCCTTGGACAAACGCAGGTTATGCCACATACAAAAATGAGCCAAAATATTATGACCAGCCCCACGTGAAGCGAATGATGTTGACTATCTCGTAAAAATGGTGTGTGTCAAGGTCTGGGATGTACTAGATGGTAAGTTAACATTCAATGCTTGTAGTCAACACTTTGACTGCAGCAGAAATCTGGGAGATCTGAGAGACTTTGACAAGGACTAAAACCATTATGGTCAGACAACTGGGTCAGAGCATGTCTGAAATGGCAAAGCTTGGGGCGCTCACAGTCAGCTGTGGTGAGTGCCTGCTGGGAGTGGTCTGAAGAGGGAAGAACCACGAACCACTGAAAGGATGTTGGGTGGCCAGGATTCACTGAAATGAAGACGATCTCATGTGGTACAAACCAACAGAACAGCTTCTGTAATACAAATGGCAGATCATTTTAACGACGGTTATGGGAGTAATGTGTGATGAGTGATGAGATGTCCATGGAGCCCTGCTACGTATGGGGCCACCTAGCTGTGGACCGGACTTGTCGATCCAATGCATCCCATGGATGCTCGACATGTACCTGGCTGTACCTGACACTTGCATCCCCATTGTAGGCACTTTCGATGGTAGACAGGGGTCAGCATGGGCACTCTAACTGGCCTGCGGCTGCATAGCCCCATACACAACAAGGCTTGATAGCCCATGTGCCATGACCATAACTTACATTATTAATTTCATGTGAGGGTGATTATGTTTTGGCTCATCTGTGTATATATACTTGCCACTTATAATAGGGGGCAACCTTTTTTCCAATAAAAAAATGGAATGAGTAAGCTAGCAAACAAATCTGGAAAATTTTGTTTTCCATCAAAATATTTTTTTCCAGCAGCCTATATACTATAGTGATATATTGAGCCTGTGCTGGTTAAATCGAGCAATCATATTGATCGATTTTAAATGTGAGAAAACATACTGGCATTCTAGAGACTGTGGATTATCGTGACACAGTCTGCTAGACACATTTTACAGTGCTGTGAAAAAAGTAAACAGACTCCTTGAAAATTTTTGTCTTTCTCAACATATTTGGGAAAGAGATACAGTGGTACCTCAGTACTCAAACCCACTTGAACTCAAATTTCTTAAAAGTCGAACCAATATGAATCTCAGAAGTCAAACCGTGAACGCCAACCTAAGATAACTTGTACGCGTGGGGAAATGAGTCACAGAGTCTCTCAGCGGAAACAAAGGGTAACAAATGTTACAACCTAAAAGTTTGCGATTTACGAACAAATTAATGAATACAGAGTAATGATGAAATTAAACAATGGACCGCATGGCATATAGTGTTGCCGCAGTGTTGGGGCATGGCTTGGGGTAGTGTTGGGGTACATTCTTTATCGTTTTGGAAGCCATTAACAAAAAAATGTTACGCACAGCGTACAGTGGCAAAAGATTAATGGCATGGGCTACACGGTGGTTGGCATACTTCCCTCACATCTCTGAGGATCAGGGTTCCAGTTTCCACCATGGCTCCGTCTGTGGAGTTTGCATGTTCTCCCCATGTTGTTGTGGGGTTTCTTCTGCGTACTTTGGTTTCCCTCTGCAGTCCAGAAACAAGCTGAGGTTAGATGGAGTTAGGAAAAAGCCCATAGGTGTGACTGTGTGAGTGAATGGTGTGTGAGTGAATGGTGTGTGAGTGTACCCTGTCCTGGGTTGTTCCCTGCCTTGCACCCCTAGGATCTGGACCCCTCCTGTGACCCTGAATAGGACAAGAAGTTACAGAAACTGGATGCACTTCAAAATTATTTATTTAACAATATTCAACAAAAAAGTACATTTAGTATTTACTTCTTTCATAACCTCTTGAAGGGATTTTATATAACTGTCTACCAGTTTCTTAGATTGACTTTTTTGCACATTCCTTCATGCAAAATTCCTTTAACTGTGTGATATTAGACAGGATACTTGCATGTGCAAATCCCCACAACATTTTGGTCCACAAGAAGTGGATTCATTTGACTTGACATTCTATAGGCCTCCATTTATTTGTTTTGAGCAACTCCTTTCAAGTTTATAGATTTGCTCACATGTTCATTTTGAAGGGCCCACTAATGGTTCACCTTTAATGTTTTGACGGATGAGCCCATATTCTTCTGAAGCACTCTCTGGTAAGATGTTGAATTAAATTTTTTGGCAATCATGATATCAGGAATTGTCCTCAAACAATTCCAACTTTGACTCATCTGTCCAGAGCACATTGTTCCATAATTGTTGTTCTTGATGTTGGTATTTAATGGCAAACCTCAATCATGCCTTTCATATTTTTTTGAGAGCACTGGATTCTTCCTAGCTGACCTCGTATGTAGGCCAACTTTGTACATTCTCTTTCTTATGGTTGATTTGTGCGCTTTCACATGGACTGTGGCAAGAGCTGCCTGTAGATCCCTTGATGACACCCTGGGGTTCTTTGAGTGCTTCCCAATGTATCCTGTGCTCTGCGCACAGAAGGGTTATTATAGCTGATGAAATCTAAGACCAAAACTGAAACTAGGAGTGAAAAAATAATTTCGTTAACTGAAACAAAAAAATAAACTTTTCAAAACAAATGACAACTAAATAAAAATTACAATAAACAATGCAACACAAGCTAAATAAAATAGCAATGCATATAAAACCAGCTTCATTTTCATTTTTACCCTCTCGATTTGCACTGTGGTTGTGGGTTGCAATTTATGTCACACCCACAGGAAGCAAAGACTGTCGTCTACCATGTTGGTGCATTTCTCGTCTGGTCGACATATCCGTATATACTGTTTCTCCACGTTCGTCAAGGTTGTGTGTGCTATTTTTGGCTGGACTAACAACAGTGTTAACGACAAAGGTAAAGGATTCTTTAGGATTCCAAAAAATTGTAAACAACCGTGATCCAGAGAGGAGAGATCAAGTTTTATCTAATGAGCGGATGAGCATTGTTGCACATCTTCTCTCCATTCTCTCTGTGCAGATATATGTGCTGTGCAGTGGTTATATTAACGAAAATATACTGCTCTAGGCTAATCTTTTGGTAAAAAAACTATTACCAAATGGAAACCAGTTACCAAGCTTTGTTTAAAGGTTTGCCATTAGATTTACAAGTATGTTGATTAATTATACTTATTTCATATTATTCCTGTACCTATTGTGATGATTAAAATAGGACTGCTGACATTGCAAATAACTGTTAGAATATTTCACTCATTCAGTGTTGAGTGAATTATTATTGATTTTGGCATTTTGAGTGTGAGATAGACTTTACTTAACCCAAAAGTGCCAAATCCTATTCAGTGTGTACATATTGTTATCAGAAACTGGGAGCATTGATAACCCAGTTCCTTCATAGCTATGAAAGCATGATGGTGTAACAGGACAGAGGCGAGCGGTTTGGAAGGGAATGTCAAGGCAAGAAAACAAAATGCTTCACACTTTCTCCTTAGCTGTTTCGTGTGTGGGGTGAAATCGTGCAAGTCACTTCCAGTGCGGTGTGAAAACATGGTACTGAAAAGTAAAATTAATACTGAAACTAAATAAAAACTAAACTAAAACTAGAAACATTCAAATAAAAACAAAACTAAAACTATTTGTACATTCTTAAAAGAAACTGAAACTGAAAAGCAAAATGGAAAATTAAATAAAAATAAAATATGCAAATTTGAAAACTACAATAATATAGTGGGACAGCCTGGCCTGAACAGATTTCCAGTGTCTTCTCCATTTGTAAATTATTTTACAAGCAGTAGTGTGCTTGGCTGTAAATGGCTTTAAATCCCTTCCGAGACTCATATCAACAACCTTCCTTTCGATGACCTTGGGCAACTCTTTTCATATTATTATGATGGCACAATGTACCTCAATGGCTATGACCAAACAAGACCACTTGTTTATATAAGGGGCGATTATCAGAAATCCTATCTAATAATTACCTAGTCATTTGTAGCTTATTTGGTGCGCCTGATTCTAATTTTTAGGTTTAATGTAGGTGATAGGAGTGTGCTAACTTTTTCCTCAAAAGAAATTTGAATTTTTATTTTAATTGTATAAATGGTTGCTAAAAAATATGAGGTCTTCAATTTTATCATATTTATCTATTAGTATTGTTGAAATGAAGATCTAATATTTGTCTGTCCATGTTGAAAAAGACTATCATTTGCTTACTTTTTCTTGGCACAGTATAAGGTTGAAGAGAGAGAACTGACTTACAGACAGCAACACAAATAAGAGGACTACACCAAAGCATGCACCACTATCTGGCCTGTTTGCTGGTAGTGTGCCTGTGGGGTTGGACAGCCAGTTTTCCTTGGGCCGTCAGAAGTTTTTCCCCCACTGTGGAGTTTTGTTTCCTCTCCTCTTCTGTATTCTGGCTGTAATTCACTATTCATTAACAGCAGTGTTTTTCTACCCGGTCCTGGGGGGCCACTAGACAGCCCACATTTTTGCTCCAGCCCAGCTCCCTCCCAGCTTGCAGCAAAACCATGGACTGTCTGGGGGTCTCTGAGGACCAGGTTGAGAAACACTGATTTACACTATTCATACCCTAAACTGGGATAAGTCAGTAAATGGCACAGTTACTTGATTTTATTGGCTGTTTGGGCTAACCATATTTGGAAAGGTCCTATATTAAAATTAACTGAATTGAATAAGTCTCTACTTCGGCACCCACATGGCCCTGATCACAATAAGCAGTTAGAAGATGGATGGATGGATGGATGGATGGAATACTGAGTCAAAAAGTATATCAAAAACCGGCATGCAAATAACTATTTCAATTGAACAAAAAAAACATGCTAAAAGGTTATGTAATTAAAATAGATGCTTAGTACAGTTGTCATTCTGACAGTGTTTTAATTTATTCCCTCTGCAGCATTCTGTAGTACTTCTGCTAAATCATTAGTCTTTCAGGCAATTTAAAACTCACTCCCGCATCTAAAACTTATACCAAACCCATTACCCAAAAACAGTGACCCAATTACGAGAAACATTCATTTTGTAAAGAGATTTGCTGTAGGAAACATGCATTTCCAAACACGATCATTGTGCCGAGCCCCATTCCCTCAAGTGCCTGCTGTGCGATGACAAGCCGCGGAAAGCATTAAGAGAGCTGCGCTCAGTCATGCTCCACCTACAGGCCGCTGTGCTAATTGAATGTAACCATTTGGTAACATCCTCAATTTGGGCTGCCGGTCGCCTTCAGAAGGCGAACACCAAACTCTACAGTGATGCAAAAAGCAGCAACATCAGAAAGGATGTGGCTTCTTTCGTGTCATGGAAAGGTACTTTCTGCCATTAACAGAGATAAATAACTCAGAACATGAGCTGATATGCCGTGGTACTAACCCCACTAATAGCTTCATTATCCATCATTCTGGGGGGGGGGGGGGGGGGGGGGGGGGGGGGGGGGGGGGGGGGGGGGGGGGGGGGGGGGGGGGGGGGGGGG
>JAODLD010000038.1:9658879-9677694 GCA_026781065.1 Mormyrops boulengeri
GATTAATCTGAAGCACAAGAATTCAATATACAGTCATAGTGCAAAGGTATGCTTTAGAAGTAGCCTGATTTTCCAGCAATTCAAGCCATTTCCCTGTGGAGTAAAAGTGATGCACCCTTCTAATGATTTAAGTTTACTGTTTAAACAGGGGAAGCGAAAGCAAGCGTGATAAGTAAGATGTTCTGCAGCAACTGAGATATAAAAGGCACCTGAAGTCTATTAAATTAAGAGTGTGACAGTGAGAGTGATGTCATCCAGGCTGATAATGTCACCCAGTTTTGCATAGTGTCACATTCCATCAACCAACCCATGTCATCATAAAAGGTGTTCATTTTAAAGGACACTACATATGAGCAAAACCCAGTTTGAATCCTAGTAAGACTGTTTCTCTGAACAAACCTGGTGATTAAATCAAGTTCTCAAGACTGATGGATGGATTAGAACAAACGACAGAGACTCTTTTGTTAAACTGCCTTTTAAACTTTAACTGTTTGTATGTAAGAATAAATTAATACTAAAACTACATTTCAGGTACTACAATTCTTAGGTGTGCTTATACCATGAGTATACAGCTTTGGAAAATATTAATCACTCAATATTTTTTTTTAAAAATCTGCATTTTTAAATCCTGGTTTAATCGTGGTTCTGCTGGCAGAGGGCTACACCGCAAGTTGCTACCACGCTCAAAATTTGTAAGACCGCAATGCACAAGAACAAAAGTGAAGCAGGAGACACTGGTAATAACCAAAACCCAGCCAGGTAGAGGGTAGAAGCAACATTCTAATGCTAGAGATGAACATCAACTTACCTGGCAGTGGCTCATAAATTGGAGAATGACCTGAAATGGCCTTCAAGAGGAATGGGAAACATTAAGTGCAGGTGTGAAGTGCACTGCTAGGACAATTCATAATAGGCTCCTAAAAGCAGGAAGGGGAAGGAACTGGAGAAGAGCCAGGTTGAAGTTTTATATATATATATATATTACTAGAAAGAGGGAGAGAAACAGAAGAAACCGATGCTAACATATGAGTGGAACATTTCAGCCAAGAACAACCCACACTGGAGTCAGGGAGAGGGTCCTGTTCATAGCTCTGCTTCAGCTGGATAACGCCCGGTATTATGGCAAAGTTTGCTGCCGCTTGTAGGAATCTGGCTTGAGGTTTTGCTTAGTACATCCTAGGTCAGTGTTTCCCAACCCAGTGCTTGAGGACCTGCAGACAGTCCACGTTTTTGCTCCCTCCAAGCCCCAGTAAGGTAGGGAGCAAAAATGTGTAGTGTCTGGCAGCGAGTTGGGATGGAGCAAAAACATGGACTGTCTGTGCTTCCCTGAGGACCGGATTGGGAAACACTGTCCTGGTAAAAAGCATATGAACCTCTTAATTTTCTGTTGCCATTTCTCAATCTCCAGTCCCATGTACTGGATGTCTCAGACTAGGCAGTGCAAAACATTGTGCATTTATTTATTAGTCAGAATTGTGTGTTTGTTGTCTTAATGAGTTGGGAAGGTGCTGTATCAGTTTTACAAAGAGGGCCAGAAACAAAGATCTTCCCAGCCCGTCGCTGGAACTAAAGAAGCCACAATTAAATTGAAAGGCAAACCAAGCATCTTTTTTTTCCAAAAGCTGAGGTATAGAATGAATCTGTTTGCCCTAAACTCTTTGATTATATGAGAGTATCTATCTAAAGACACTATATTCACAAGCCTCTCAACTGGTCTCTTCAAAAGTATGAAAAGGCGAGTCTCAGAGCATCGCTAAAATAATGTTTTCCTTCTGCAATTAGACATGCTTAGACCGGTTTGGCATTATTGTGCTTTAGCTGCTACAGTACATCTAACTTTGCTCTGAAATGCTTGCAGTTTCTTCATTATATTAGCCAGGGTAGATAATTCTATGCCTTGCCATTAATTTTAGGACTTTGTGCTACCTCTTCGCCCGCGTAGGAAATAGGCACAGAGACACGATCATGTGTTTGCTCCTAACCCCTGGTTTTAATCTGATTGGATAATTTTTCATGACAACAGGATTTAATCAGCCATTGGCTCAACGCACACCCGTTATCATATCTGCCACTTTCAATGATTGCTTTAGGAAAAAAAATGAAGGAATTCCTAATTTATATCCCACCCATGAACATCCTGATTGGATGATGTCTGCCTGTCAGAAATTGTGCATACATGGGAAATGCAAATCACTTGGCTAAGTTAATGAAGCTGTAAAACAATAACATTCACAATTAATTAATAATGCATTGGTCAGGGGCATGAGTTCATGGTCCCTCAGGGAATTCTAGCAAGATGAGAACCGCAGGTTGCCGAGAGTAAGAATTTGACAATAATACAGAGAGAGGCCGCCCTCATTTTCAGAAAGGGCCTTGCTTGACCCAGGGAACAATAAATGCTTGGGCTAATAATGAAGAATGTGTGTTAATACGTATTTGTGTGTTATTTGTTTATTCTTATTAGCTTAAAAATTGACATTTATTAGAATTATAATAAAATGTAATATAGTATAGAATTTAATAGAATTAGAATAGAATTAAGATTATTGGCTTCTATGCCCTATTAGAGATTCAGGTTCGAAATAACAGTAATGTGTAGCACATAACACAATATGGTAGTATAAAATGTCATAATGCATTAAGAAGAAACATCATCTTAAAAGAAATGAGAAAAAACAAATTTAGGTAGGGAAACACAAACAATCGAGGCTTTTCTGATGTGGCTCAGGTGACTTGTTTGAGTGGAAATGAAGGAGGGCTTGGAGATGTGCTTTTGTTTTTGCCAGGTGTGAAGGGTCCATGCCCCAAACACTTCTGGGCCAACTAACAGAGAGCCCAGGTAAGGGAGAAGGTTCTTGAATGAGTGAGGGAAGCAGAATGAATGAGTACAGTCACAGGAAGACAGGGGAAACCAGACATTTATTATTAAAGGATTTTAACATTTAATTCCCAATCCAAGATTGAGATACAAAATAAATGTGAATTATTGTACTGTACACTATGCTTGCAGTTTTGTCAGGAACCATATGCAGTGGGATACTGACTCCCTGTGCATGTCAATGTAGCAGAAGCTCATTCAGAATGCAGCTACTTTTCAGGCAGTAACGACAACCCAGGAGAGCTTCTGTTGCCTGCTTTTGAGCAATAGGATTACCCCATACCTTTTACGGGAAATATGCAGACTCTTGCAGGAATCTGAAGTTCTGTTCCATGTTTTGCAGTTTGCCTGCTCTCGGTTTGGTTCCCCTGCCACCCGGGCCGTTTTAAAGGCACCGCCTGTAAATGTGTTAAAGATCTGCATCCTGATGGTTACAAATGGCAATGAAGATGGTGATTTTCTATATGTGAATATGCAGGAGTTAATTCAGAATCAGTGAGGAGGGGCCATGTCAGCTACAGAGTTTATTAGTTACATTACTTATACATTTATGATCACAATCTTAATGATACCATATGTTTGAAGCAATACAAAATAAACAAAAAAAAAGATCCAAAAGTTACATTTATTTGATATGGGAATTGTGCATATCATATGGTTAAATTGCACTTGAATTTTTAAATAAAACTTTAAAATGCATCAAAATGGCTTATCACTATAAGTAATATTCTTCCTTACTGTTTCTTACATGTCTTACCTCTAGCATAATCTAATAAAAGTAATAATTGATACTTTATTAATCCCTGAAAGGAAATTGTCTTTATGCCTCCCTCAACTTGCTCTTTGCAGAGTAAGCTGTCCACACTTGTAGTGGCAGCCCAGGGAGCTGGGGGTTAAGGGTCTTGCTCAAGGACCCACAGCCATGCTGAGGCTGGGTTTGAACCGGCGACCTTGTGATTACAAGCACCCAGGCTCAGCCCACTGAGCCACACGCTGCCCGTAACCTACCTAGTAAGTGAAGTTTTGGCAGCAGTACGATAAGAAAAATAAGTAGAAAAACAGAACAGATATCAAGACATCATGTAGGAATATGTCATCCACTCGAGAAATGGATGTCTCGTCAGAACTACTAATGAAAATTGGAGATGAAATACACGATTTTTAGCACAAAACTGAGCTTTTATTAAACCAGCCACTTTGAATCTTTTACTAAATTTTGGGACATTAAGGAAACAAGGTTAACATTGGAGTAGGCAGAGCTGTACTCCTACAAGGTACGATTTGGACATAAGGAGGCTCTGTCTATATTTAAACCCTGTGAATATGTATATACATTATTCCCATATTTAATTATAACTTTCTAAAACATCAACCATTAAGTTGCCCCCATTTATGTCAGTGAGTTATTGTCAGCAAAAGCTAACTAGACAGCCACTACACATATTGTGCCCCATTCTCACTACCACAATTACTAAGTCTGCTATAATTAGTCCATTAACACAACAGGCCTCTTGAACTGGCTCGACCAGCCCTTCTTTGTGTTCCCTAATTTCTAGAGTCCCAGAGGCAGCAGACTAATCATTCGGTCATCTGGTAGCACGTTGGTATTGACAGCATGCAAAACTAAATCAATCTGATGCAAATATGTGGACGTGCCTAGATGCTAAAATCAGCCACCAGTAATACAGATCCTGGTTCTCAGCTGTGTTGTATCTGAATTACCTTTTTACACTTGAGTAACACTGTTAGGGAAAGTCTAAAGTATACAACCAGCTTTGGTACATTAAATACGCAGAGTACGCAGTGACCCAGGCTTGCCCCAAATCAAGGCCACACACTATTTTGTTTTGACTGTGGTGCAATATCCCGAAATAGAACTACTATAGTATACATTCAATTGTTCTAAAACATAACAAATCAGTAATTTGCTTGTTTAAAGCTATTAAGCTAGCTACTGTAGCAGCCCTTAAACAGTGCAAATGATGTTCTGTAGTTACTGTCTTTTCGCTACATGTTATCAGTCGCTAATTATCTAGTGAAAATTGTCTCTGTATGATACAAACAGTGTAAACAACAGATATTAGGGAGGAATCTGCTCCATATATTTTCTGTTCATCCAATACAGGGCCTAAAATGAGCCTGGAGCCTATCCAAGGAAGCACACTGGGCCTTGGATCATGGGCTGAACCATAGGCCCAGCATGCCAGGTTCAGTTAAAGAAATTTGGTACAATTCTCTCATGTTTTTTATACTTTAATTTTTTTATTATTATAAAAAAAAACTTTCTGTAATACAATTATAAAAAAGACTGACTTGTCAAATGCTTAATTAAATTCTATCGTGTGCTGTACCTTTATATAGTTTCTATTTAAAACCTGTTGTTTTAAAAATTACTCAGACTTTTCTTCAATATTGTCAACATGCATAATTTGCAGTACTTATGCATCACAGAGCCGAATGACAGTAAAAGCGAAATGAAGAAAAGCTGCACGATGATGGAACAGCTTTATCTAGCATATGTGGTTTAGAGCTACATGGCTATTCATAGATGAGGCTTTGAGCCGTTTGATTAGTTCATAAAACAGTGACACGTTGGTCGGTTTTAATTTTATTTTATCATTTTTTCATTATACTTCCTATTTGCTTATTATCGCTATGCTATGCTGCCATTATGATGTCCAGAATACTACTAGCCACAACAAATAGCTTTAATTTGCTCTTTTCCTTTCCCAACTACATATTATTTACGCAGATACTGGAAGGTGGTCCCTGCATAATAATTTTGTAAATATCATCCAAAGAGATGCCCGCATATGTTATGTATTTGTGCCGCTGATTCATAACCTGAACTGTTATAGATGTACCTACTGGATGTAAATGACTTTAAAAGCGTACATGGGACTTAAGCCATCCACCCATAACCGCTGATCCAGTACAGTGTCCCCGTGAGCCTGGTCCCTAGGAAGGAGAGAAAAGGGTGCTAGGCCCATGGAGAACACACACTGGATTTAAAATGGGGCACACATTTTAATGATGAATGTTGTTGTTGGTGAAGACTTTATAACATTCCTTTCAAACTTTGACCTCAGGGGAGGGGCTTATGAGGCTACAAAGATAATTATAATATAAAAAATAGAAAACCAATAAACATAATAATTAATCATTTCTTTCGCAAAAACATAAAGTGACTCCACAAGAAAAATAACCATTTTTCCTATGTTTTAGAAAATGTTGAAGGGGGCTTCCAAAGACTGAACAATATCGCTAGCTTCCTTTAAAAAATATTAAGTCACAAAATGAATAGGATCCATTGGGGAAAACTGTTGAATGGAAGAGAGAACCGGTTGAAAATCTCCATTATAAAGAAACGAAACAATAGCTCCGAAAACCCTTTCGCTTGTTTGTCCCTGAAACTGCAGTGTCTCTGAGAGACTTCATTTAAGCAAGCAAAAACAAACGAACACGATAAGCAAGGAGCTGCTCCCCATTCAGCCTATTTAAAGTGTCGGGGAACGTTTAAAGGACAGGAGTGCATTTTCATAATGCCTCCGTGTAATTCAAAGCTGAGGGCTGAGCAACATCATTTTACGTCGCTACCATTTTCTGGCCACCAGAAATTAACGTTGACTTTTCGGAGAAACCTTTTGAATCTGGAGCCCAGCTGGGGTACAGAAATTCACCTTGTCTGACATCTTTGCTCCATTTGCATTTACACTTGGAAGATTCCTGTAGTAGTCGTGCAATTATATAATTTTAGAATATACATTTATATTATAGTATTTTTTATTACATAAAATTGCTATACTATTGCCTACTAATTGGCTGCTATACATTCCTATGTACTATAAAACATATAAAAATACCATGCACAAATCATTTCTGTAATATAGTCCACCAATATTACAATATTAGAATTTAATATATACAGTAAAATATATCTGCCCTAAACCATATAAACATAACATATACTAATAATATATGCAATACAAAGTCCAATAATAACACACTTTTATAATGCACACATTAAAATATGTACATATATATCTACCATAAACTGTATTAACTTCACATATACAAAATACTCATTTAACAATTCAGGGCCCGTTTTCTCGGAACCTTCTTAATGCTATGCCGTTTGTAAGTTCTACCTTAAGTTGTCTCTTAATGCTCCAACATGTTACCGGAAATGTTCTTAGTTAAGTACATCTTCCATAAGATATTCTTTCGTAAGGTGGGTCTGAGCCTCAGTTCTTCAGGGCGATGCATCACAGAAAATGTTCAGACACTCCGGTTTAGGTGTTTCTCACTTTATACCCACTTTTGGGGTCATTTTCACAGAGCTTGTAAATCCCATACTGACATCTTAAATGCTTAACCTCTCTTTGAGGGCTAAGTGCTACACTTACAGCAGATCACACTGCTGTGTGGAACCTTTGCCACAAATAAGGTTTACCATTAAATTTAGACGTAAGGATATTTCCACAATTTTCTCACAAATTAGCTAATGTAATGCTTGAGGTCTTTCTCATCCTCTCTACACATGCCTATAAAAGAAAGACACCACACATAAGGGACTGATGCAGTCCAGATGCAAATGAACGTTCCTCTCAACATCCACTTGTCCTGAGAGCACTAGTCCTGCAGGTTTGTGATCGACCTCAGCTCTACACTGATTTTGTTGAAGTAAAAAAATTCAGTACTAAGATCCCTCCCTAGCATTTAAACTGTGATGACGTACCATTACTCTTACAATTAGTATTATTGGAATTAAATTTTCTGCTGCAGAACTTGCTGGCTGTTGGCTGCCAGGTTTGGGCAACCTGCACCCCGGCCCCCCTCAGACTGGCCCTGCCTCTGATTGGCACCCCCCAGCTGCTCCCCCTGAGCTACTGCCTCCATTCCATCATTGTCACCCCAATCAATAATCAATCCGCACTGTCCCAGGTGCCTGCCATCCATCTCCATTCCTCTGTTGAGCACGGTCTGCCAGTATAGATCATAATTTGGGGCCCTGTAATTGCTGGTCAGAAAAAGGAAGGCCATTAATGTCCATTCGGCTGCGATACTGCACCTGACCCAGATTACATCTCCCACACCCTCCTTATCCTACCTCTCCTTCATATGTGGACAGCCAAACTTTTGGACCTTCAGACTTTCTCCTGTGATTCTCAGAAAGAGCCATTCAGCCATGTTGGATTTGCAAGTTCCTGTTGGGTTTGCAGCACACTGACAGTTCTATTCGTCCCCCCCGATTCCTAAACGTCCTGCATTTAAACAGGTGTCAAACATGTAATTAAACATGCAAGATCTAAGCATATCCCTACCACAGCGTACATACAGCGGTGCACTCAAACCATGTACCCCCTGTTGGCCACAAACAGTTACTGCACTAAATATTAAATTTGTTCCTTATTTAGGAGATGCTGAAGCAACATATTACACTAACTACTTAGCTAGCTACAATTGTCAGACTACACTCGCTAGCTATTTATTTAGTTTTTGAATCATTTGAGGGAGGATGGGGAGCCTCAAAATTACATTTTGCACGTGTCCCCAGAAACAGCAAATCCGGCCCTTGGGAGGAAAACATCAGGGGGCAACCGCCTTCATTATGAGCAGCAGAAGGAGGCAGAGCGGGTTTAATGTGTCTGCCTCCTTTGAAATGGAAGATGCACCCAACCACAGTGATTGTGTACTTAGGGCACAGCTGGCCAACATTAGCCTCTTCCTTTACAGTAAAGGTGTCATGTCAAAATGCTATATTGCGTTTGCCCGAGCCTATTGCCAGGGGTCAACATGACCCCGAGCGGCCAGAGCTCAACCTCTCCAACGAGAGCTTCTCCGATTCTGGGTTTCCTCATCACGGCTGCCCGTCTATTTCTGCCGGATTTACACGCTCCGGGAGGTGAAAATCTGGCGCCGGCTCAAAAGCTGGCCCACATAAACAAGTTTGTGCCGCGGGTTCTAGCCGGGGGGAGATTCCTGCAGCGTTTCCACAGAGAGAGAGAGGCTTTTTCGGCTATCTGGGGAAAGCGGCACGCTCGGCTGTCTGTGGAGGCTGCGAGGCGTTCAGCTGTGTCCATCTCTTCAACACAGTGATCCACTGCTAATTAATTTACTTCTCGAAAGAGGAATCCCAGCGTAGCGTGAGCCGCCACGATTCCCTATTTACATATTTGCCACGTTCAGAATGTGCGGCTTGCAATTACATAGTAGGAAAAAAGAGCTTCTATAGGAAAGTTGCATGTTTTATACCCAGGCCAGTCTTTTCACTAGCAGAGCCATTTTAAGGAAGGCTTTTATTTCTTAATGGAAGGCTCCAGTCCTCAGTGTCAGGCAAACAAGTCGTCCCCTCGATTCACCGCCACACAGCCGCGTAACCAGCAGCCACATCGACGCTAACTGATTGTCAATAAGTGAGCAAATGCCCTGGCCTTCACTGCTCCTTGCCTACTAATTGGCTGCTTGAAAAGGAGCCCCCTAAAGGCGAAAACAAAAGGGTTTTGAAATATTAATGACCTAAACGACCTTGGAAAAACGCCTCCTCCGAAGCCCCCACCCCCACCCTCGTCACTTTTTGCCCTGCCCCCCCCTTACCTACCTGTTTGTCATATTTACTTGTCCACCCGAGTCCTTCACAAGAACTTCCTTTATAATAACACCATCACTGTTATTATTATTATTATTATTATTATTATTATTATTATTATTGTTATTGTTGTTGCCTATCAAGTGATTGTATTTTTTTTGTGTGTATATACGTCAGGGACTGGTATCCTCTCACAGTGTCCCCTGCTTCATGCCCTGCGCTGGGAAAAACTCCAGACTCAACAGGACCCTGCACTGCTTATGCGATATGGATAGAATGGATCTGTCTGTTATTACTATTACATTATTAGTATTATATAATTCCTCCCATTCTCTCCAGTCCTGCTTGCACTGCAGTCTCCCTAATGAGTCCCCATGCTGGAAGCAGCAGCAGGCAGACTCCTATAAAAGAGCGCCCTCTATCTTTTGTTTTTGCCGCACTCTTTGATTTGATTGGTCGTGTGGAGGTAACAGGATGACAGGAATGTTCCACGATGTGCGAACCTCAGTCATGCCCAAAGCTCATATCTGCCGTCATATATGAATGCCATTTAGCTGGATTCCAGAATCGATGGTGAGAAAGAGGAGTAGTGCTGGTTTACCTGCTATATTACTGACTACACTCTGTATGAGAAACCAAAGTAGAATTTATTGTTTATCAGATCAAGCATTTGGGTTTAACTGATTCAAATAAGACTTATGTGGTTTCAGACAGGGATGGGAACAAGTAATTCCTGGGAGAGTCCAAGTCGAGTCTTGAGTCATTTGCCCTCAAGTCGAAGTCAGTCTTTCCATCATTTTTACTGACAAGTCACAAGTCATCAAATTTGTGACTCAAGTCCAATGAGTCATAACTTGAGTCCCTACCTAGGTCAGTGTTTTTACCTTTAGTGATTAAAACTTGGTGCAGCAAAAACCCACCACAGTACGTTGTAGGTTAAGTCCTTCGTAGCAAAATGTCTCCACTCTATCACAGATGTCCTCACAATTTTTACGTCCGTGTATGCAAGGAATGATACATCTTTCCAACAAACTCTCAAGAGACCTTGCATTCAGTCAATTGGAACTGCAGACAGCAGAGAATTAACAACACAGAAATGATAAAATTTACTTTATGACATCCAGTGGGGGGACTACATTCTCAAGGGGTCTAAGTTGGGTCCAAGTCTGGAGTTGTAGTCCTCAAGTCCAAGTCGAGTCCAAGTCTTTCCATCAGTTTTGCTGAGTCGAGTCACAGGTCATAAAATTTGTGACTTGAGTCCAAGTTGAGTCATGAGTCACGAGTCAGTGACTCGAGTCTCCACCTCTGGTTTCAGAATGCATAATCACCATCAATCAGTTTGTCAGCTACAAAGAAAAGTTTAACTGCAACACTATGTTTGTACAAAATACAGAATATACAGTAGATAGGGAAGTACTCAGTGTCAGAATGAGAATTTTTTTAATGCAAAATAAATAAAGTATTCAACACCTTGCATATTTTTAACAAACATGGCCCTTGTACAAATCTCACTCAACTCTACATAAAACTTGAACTTGCTGCTAGGAAACAAACTAGAGAAATTCTACAATGTCAAAAGTTTCCCATCTGAAACAGAAGAAAGACCCTGGTCGAATCAAATTAACTGTCAACATCATATGCGGTGTTACTGTAGCATATGTCTTGCTAAGAGAAGCATAGATTTAGATCAGAGGTAGGTTTTTTTGTCAAATTTTGAAGTTTCAAAGGATGTAATCTTCCCATAAGAAAAAGAGCAAAGCTATGCAGATTCTATAACATATAAACAATGCTTAATTCTGTCCCATAAAACTATTTTGACTGACAGATCAAAAAGACTGAAGTATGAAGTATGAACTGTAAATATGTAAATTTTCTGGGTTCCTGGTGAATCTTCAGTTCTTTTAAACAATCTTTATTTTGCTATATACTAGTGATCAGATCATCATAAGTGCTTGTTACTAAATTAGAAGTGAATGTAGTTAACAATGGGGGGCGGTCTGAATGACAGGATCTGAAGATCGTAAATAAAATGATGAAAAGATCAGCTGACTCAATGAAAAGGCACAAGCATGTGAAGACAGGCACTCATAGTCATCCCAAAAAGATCAGCTGATGGGTGAACGGGCACGAACATATGAAGACGGGCACTCAGAGTCATCCCAAAAAGATCAGCCGACGGGTGAACAGGCAGGAACATATGAAGACGGGCACTCAGAGTCATCCCAAAAAGATCAGCTGACTGAGTGAACAGGCATGAACATATGAAGACGGGCATTCAGAGTCATCCCAAAAAGATCAGCTGACCCTGTGAACAGGCACATGTGAAGACAGGAACTCAGAGGCACACTGGCTCCCAGAGGGGTGCTCCAGAACAGCTCAGCTCCACCCACAGAGATTATGGCACTCTCATTATGAAGTGAGTTTGAGTTTTTCTGTCTTGAGATGAGGCTCAATTGCCCATAAATGCACAGAAGTCGTTTCACTGACCTTCATGACTTCCCCAATATTCTCAAAGTAGCATTAACTTCCCCCGGGTTATTCATACCGGAGGGAAATGAAAAATATAATTGTATCAGGTGGAATGCTGACATTTCATTTGGGGACAGTAAAATTTTGTGTGTTTTTTAGCAAAAACCATGCTTGGTCAGACCGCAGGATAATCGCACGGGGCAGAGGCAGAGATGAAATATTACTAGAGATTCAGCTTGGATTGGTATGCACAACAACTGGCACTGGGGGGCACTCAGGATAAGAAGCATATACCAGAGCTCAGGAAGGAAGGGAACCCATTGCTGATGTCCATTAGCAAATATCTAAAAATATCTAAAATATTAAATTTGTGAGCAATAATGTCCAGATATGAGCACACAACATGCAGCATTATACAGTTTTTTATTTATTATTTTTGAAAAAGAAAAAAGCAGGTTTTGTGTAAATTGAAAGTAATCCACGGCATGTCATTCTAGGCATCCTCAATCAGAAGTTTGCCCAGTCATGGCATTGTCCTGCATATAGGAGCATTGCCTTTAAGGAAAAATTGTAATTAAACAAATGTTACGTAAGAATAAGTGGACAGTGGCTGACTCATATGGAGTCCCATTCGTACCAAAAGAGACACAAGGTAGGTGTCACCTGGCTGCCCCCAAATGGCATGCCTGTGACTGTTAAGATATCACAACAGGCAAGTAGGTGGATGTCAGGAAAAAAAAAATCTCATGCTGGTGCAAGCAGAAAAGTCACATTCTGATTGGTAAGAAAGATTTCATTCTGTCATGGGAAGCAACACAAAATGTCATTGGAGGAGAGTTGGCCCATCACATATCAGATGGTAAAGAGCAAGTCATGGAGTTCGTGCGCAGAAAATTCACCTCAGTAGGACACTATGGCTTCATCTAAGAGGACCTGGCTGTGACTGGCGGGCTACTATCACACAGGTATCCCTTTTGGCAGGGTGTCCACATGAGGCACAACAACAGGCACTTCCCACTTCGTCCCCAGGAATCCACTGACATTTTGTGCACATGCAAATGTGATCACCTGCAATCTCTGGAAGAGACACAGAGATGGCTAACTCCCACCTCCACTTCCAATCATCTGGCCTGGAGGACAGGGTGTGGAATATGTATCATCTCAGAAAATGCTGCAAGAAGGAGGACGGATGAAGATCCAGCATTGCACAGGGTGAAAGAGCAGATACCTGAGAGGTGTAGGTGCAGTATGGGAAAAGGAAACGAATGTCCAAGATAGTCCGGTGTTGCGGGGGTGGGATGAGTGTTGACATCCCTCAGCAAGCAGTCCTGGAATAGCTGCATCTGCATGGTGCAGAGTCTCAGGTGAAGGCTCTGGGCAGGAGCTATTACTGGTGACCTAAACTCAACAAAGAGGAACAAGCCTGTCTAAAGTGTCAGGGATATCAGAACACTCCAGCCATGCTGCAGCCTTGGGAGCTGCCACACGGACTCTGGGAGGGACACTCTGACAATGCAGGCGCGTCTACGCACCACCTGCTCCAAGGGGCTCCCTTACGTCTAGATGTGATTGAAGCTCTCTCCTAGCAGAGGAGTGTGTGCTCTGTTGTATCAGCTACTAGCAGCAGTTAACTTCTGACACTATGCAGGAAAGTTTCACCAGCAAAAGCTGCCTGTCCCAGAAATTGACTCCTTGGTGTGTTCAGAACAGGATCTGTGCATGTGACCTTTGCACTGTTCTACAGCTCCTCAAAGGACTTGGTAGAAAAGGATGTTAAATATTTGAAGACCACAGTGACGAGAGCTGAAAAAAGGAGCGTATCCAGAGAAGTGTCATGGGGTATTATTCAGGCACTGGAGAACACCACACTCCACATTGGCTCTCTCTCAGCAACAGTAACATCTTTGGGAAGGAAATTGCTCTCACCCCAGGGGCCCGGTGCATTTTAACATGAGGAGAAAAGTGGAACCTAAACAGTACAAACAATAGGGCCCTGTCTCAGACCAGGAGTGACATCCAGGTTTGTAGAACCCTACAGCTAAGTGGGGGGCGGAGAACCATAAATCAAGCGGAACAAGATTTTGGGGAAAGTTATTAGATACTGCAGACTATATTAAGTAATTTATTAGGTAAACTCGGCAGTCTTGTTCTGCAAAAAATGCTGCCCTTTCTTCCTAGTACAGCCACTAAATTTTGTAAATTGCACAGAAGTTCTATTGCAAGAACAAAATCAGTCATAGCTTAGGGAATAATAAAAAGCAGCTGGAGTCTCTAAAGAATCACACGTTCTGAGTCAATAGAACATTAACAGTGCCAATATCTTTCTCTTTGAAGACACAAAAATTAAGTAGCTTGTTTCATCCATCCATCCATTCATCTTCCAGGCTCTTATCCATGACTGCTACCTTGATCAATAATAGTTTGTGAGCCCTCTGGAAATATCTGGATTTCTGCATGAATAGCTCCTAAAAAGTGATCTAATCTTCGTCAAAGTCAAAATAATAAAAATATTCTGAATTGACAAACAACAGTATTTTACCTTGCCATCTATATGAGGTCATTGTGCCATAAACGGTCAGAAGATGGATGGATATATATGTTTATTGAACAAATGGTTTAATCAGCCAAGGTCATTGAATGAAAAAGCATGTAAGCTTAGGATAGTGGCCTTCTGAAAAGAGGGTAATTGGAGTTGGATGTTCCAGACAGTATTGGTGTGGGTCTGACCTGTCCTGTCATATAGAAAACCACCCAGGTTTGGTCACCTTCTCTTCACAACATAATCCTGTTCGAGTGCAATATGGCCTGATTAACAGAGACTCAGAGTACCTAACTAACTTTTTCTCGCTACTGTCCCTTGTTGAATCGGGCTCGAAATAAACATAATTAGCACCAAAAGTATGCCCAGCTCATCCCAGCAGGACGCATCTATTTAATTACATCGTACAGAGAGCAGAAGAACCGCTGGATTTGCTGCCTATCATTAGATTATAGTAAAGCCAGCGATTCATCAGAAAGGTAAAGGTAGCATGCAGACTGCTGCTCTGCCGTTCTGGCATATTCTACCTCATTGGCTAACATCTGTAAGTACAGCAGATATCAAGGTTGCTTCAAAAAAAGCAATCCTGGGGTACCAAAGTGCAAGTAGCTACAACTGCAGGCTAAGGCACTTCTCTCAGAAGCTTGCAGTAGTTAAGCTCATTTCAGAATAATACAGCTTTCATGTAGGTTTCCTCATTACATCAAAGGTACAATACCCAGCTTCATGGTGAACATGGTATTTCTCTGTCGTACCGCATTTATTTCCGAAGGCTGTCAGAACTGCCCCAGCTTTGATTTCATTGTAGGCCTAATTATGACGGTACTACGGAATCCATGTTGATGGCTAACATACAGCATGTTAGTCATTAAGCCATTTAGAGCTTTCACATCAACACAGGATGTGATATTTGCTGCCCTGTATCTGACAATAGATAAGTTCAGCATTTCATCGAAGGATACAGGTGAACATACATGCCCAAGCCCTGCCCTTGTGAAAAATGCAGTCCCACATTAGAACACAGTTAATATAGCGGAAAATTTGGTGTGATTGTACACTCTGTATTCCTCTGTTCTCTTCCTTTGGAACCCTAGGAGAATCTTATTCAGAATTCAAATTTATGTGCTAAGAAAACAGCCATATTCTTCAATATGTGTGTGCAGCTCAGGTTAATCAATACTGCCCTCTATGACTCATAAATTTGTGTCCATTGAACGCTTTCTGGAGATGTACTAGGTATTTAATGCAATACGAGTTGAATAAGACCCTCCAATGTGGGGTTAAATTCTGGAGTGTGAACAAATGCTCCCCTTAATCTACCCAGCTGTGAAAGTCACATACAAAATCCATCCATCTATCTTCCAACTGCTTATCCTGCTCAGGATTGTGGGGGGCGGGGGGCCTGGAGTCTATCCCAGACAATATAGGGCATATGGCTGGGGTGCAACCTGGACAGGATGCCAGTCCATTGCAGAGAACTCGCACAGATACACACAACACAAGCTCACACAGTTTATACAACACAGAATGATTCCGAAATAGCAACTATGTGTAGCTAATATATTATGTGAAAATATATTACAATAGCCTATTATAATGCAATAATATTCACATATTATACAGTATTTGATAAAGTAACTTTCAGTTTTATGTTTAAGCAGCTTGACTCACAAGCAGTGCATTTTTTAAATTTGAAAGAATTTTATCTTAAGACATATTAGCCGACTAGATGTTATTTTCAGTTGATCTGTGTATTGAACACCAAAATGTTTGTACAGGTTTTTAGGTCCTCAAACAGGAGTAAAATCCATGCTTATCCATACAACTACGCTGCTATGGCTGTCATTTGTTGATGCAACATTTCCGTCAGGATTTACATGGCAGACCTTGCCAGCATGATGCTAACACGATTTCATCCCAAACCACTAATGCGTTCCTGACTAACAGCCAGCACGGTACCTCCGATGCAAGTAATGCCCCAGGGCTGGCTTTTATCTAAAGCATTTTATCTTACAATTATACCCATTTTAGGGATGGTTATTTTTTATTTTTTTTCGCTGAAGTAATTCAGGTTAAGTCTCTTGCACAAAGCTACACCAGAACCTCTCCTAAGACTTGATCTGGAACCTTTGAGGTACGACTCAACATCCTTAGTCACTGTTACCTGCCGTGACTGCATTAACGTATAGCTGGGATGAACAGAAGCAACAGATGAGAATAAATCTAAGTTAGGAAGCAGCTGTACTGGATTTCAGCTTTAAGAAGCAGTGCCTACAGTCTGAGGAACATAAAACACCAAAAATCTGCCTATAACAGTATTCTTTAATGAACATGTTAGTATAATTTAAAAAACACATAAGTAGGACTGAGGTACTCAGTGGTTAGTATTGCTGCGTCACATCTCTAGAGTCAAGGGTTCAAGCCATCCAGGATGCAGCCCAGCCTTGTACCCTGTACTGCCTGAGATACAGTCCAACCCCCCTACCCCACCCTGACCAGGATGAGTGATTAGAAGATGGATGGGTAATTAGGAATGCATTCAGAGTATCCATGGTCTCTGTGATGACATCTGTCTCTCCTGCCTTCTAACAGCAAGACTTTTCTAAACCCTTCTGGGACCTGTATATTTCCAGATGGTGAACCTTCCCCAGCATTTCCAGAATCGAAGGTGTTTTTTTTTTTTGTGGTCTATTTGTGATTCTGTATAGACCACACGCAGGCCGCTTAAAATGAGAATGCATTTTACACGAGGTGCAATAAACCAAATGGATCTCGTCAGTTCCTGGAAGCCCTGTGGTTATTTGTCTTCTCCTGACTAATTATTCATTACAGCGCAGTGTAAGAGAAACAGGAACACGGTTGGATAGTGCAGTGATTCTGTGATGTTACTTATATTAGGTGTAATATGGCTTGCTTATGAGGAGGCTCAGTGGGTATCACTGTGGTCTCACTCATCTCTGCTTGTGGGTTGAATTCCCAGCCTCATCTCCATGTGTGGGGTGTTTCCAATGTCTCCAAAACATGAGGCTAGGTAAATTGCAGGCTCTAAAACAGCCGTGCCCCGGAATTGGCTGGCGTCCTGTCCAGCATGCCCCCTGCCTCCTGGGCTGAGTTTCCTGGGATAGGCTCCAGGCTCACAGTGACCCTGGACTGCATTAATAAGTATGGATGGATGGCTGAGTCATTATTAACCATTTATCCCCGTTTTTACATTTTACATTCTGTGTATTTACTATAATAATTGAATAATCTTAGCACTGGGAATAGCTGTCATATCAAAAAGCAATGCATCTCAGATTAGGCTGTCCTGTCACTGTTACCAATTTCCTTTGTCCCCATGAGTGGTTTGTTCTAACTTTTCTACTACTTCCAGTCGGTGCCCAGCAGATGGTGCTCCTGTCACATATTACTACTCTCCTCCTTCATTACTACCTTTCAGTGTTTCCCAGTCTCCTGATGCTCATACGGCAAACACTTATTACAATGGCACAGAGTTACCTGGGTTGTCAGATGGACAAACAGAAAATATGAGCTATGAGTTAAGTTTATGACATAACCTCAGATGCTGACAAAGCAATGTATTGATATGCACATGAATTTGGAGCAGAAAGATGCAGAAGAACCTGGAGTCCCTTTGCAGGCCTCACCCTCCATGCCAATGACATCACTGCATGTTTGAAGGGCAGGTGCCCTGGCACTGGACATGAGTCAGCAGCCCCTTTTCAGCCCCGCCTATCATTCCCATGGTCTTGGGGGCAATCAACAGAAACAGGTGGCACTGGAACTGATCAGAAAAGCAAAAGCATATTGGAATTTCCAGAATACAGGGGGGCCTGGCGAGGGAAGGAGAGAATGTGGCAGCCCACAGTGTAAACCTTTGGCTCAATGTATTACCCAGGAAAGGATAATTCTGCCTCATATCAAAATAAATGTTTCATATAGTTTTGGTTGTGATTTGTCATGTATCTGTACATTCATGTTGTGATTTGTCATGTATCTGTACATTCATGTTGTGATTTGTCATGTATCTGTACATTCATCTTGTGATTTTGTTCACTGTATGTATTCCCACTGTCATTGATATTCATGGTGGTTCTTGCTGTGATTTTATGTATCCTGTACATTCCTGCTGTGATTTTAATTATTGTGTACATTCCTGCTGCAAGCTTAATTATTGTGAACATTCCTGCTGTGACTTTATATTGACGTAGGTTCCTGCTGTGATTTTAATTATTGTGTATATCGAACTGTGATTTTATATTCACGTAGGTTCCTGCTGTGATTTTAATTATTGTGTATATCGAACTGTGATTTTATATTCACGTAGGTTCCTGCTGTGA
>JAODLD010000038.1:9688329-9711997 GCA_026781065.1 Mormyrops boulengeri
AAGATGTTTTATTTCCTCCAAAGACATAGAAAATCACAAATAACCTGAAATTTTCCTTGGGTCTCAGGAGGATATTATATCTGACTGTTAATTAGAACCCGACAAACGCAAAATGTGTTGATTTTGCCCCCCTACCTATTAATTAATCTCAGGATCGTAACTTTGGGTAGGTATACACATGTGTGAATGGCATATCTTTGCAATGGAGAGAACTTACTCGATCCTGTAGTCTAAGTTACAACGTTGTTCACTAAAATATTCCAGTGTAATCCTGTGCGCAATGAGGCATATATTTAAAAAAAAATCCGTAAAAAAGCACCGTAATAATCCATAAAACGTCGATATTATTCACATTCGACAGAAAACTATGCACTGTGTACCCTTCTGGGAAAAAATCTTTTAGAATTTATTTATAATAAGCCTATAAATAACGGAATAGAAAAAGACTCAAAAATGGGCTGGAATTCTACTAGAAAAGCAAAATGCAACATTCTGTTTATTACGACGACAATTATTTGATATTTTCGCAATATTTATTCACAAAACTTTGTATATGTATGTTTAATTTCGAGCTCCGTCAAAACAGTTGAAATAGAACACGTCCATCGTGTAACTACATGTAAACACAATGACGTGCTAACGCGTTGGTTTGTTGTTTGAGGCTAAAATGCGACTAAAAGTTTCTCAGATTCCGATAGCGATAAACATTAAGCATTAGACTCTAAAACTGGCAGTTATGTCTGTGTTTATCCAGTAGATCACTAAACTAAACAATGGTTTTCCATTAAAATTTCTTTCAGATGTTTCAGACCATGCATTGCTGCCTATCAGATAACTTCAACAAGTTACCAAATGGATGGAAAATCAAAGACATTCATTTCCGTCTGGCACTAACCATGCATATACCTATTCCTTCATAATACTAAGCCATAGAAAGGTCCCCAATGAAACCTTTGCATTCCCACATCATCGAGACTCTAATCTGAATGATTATCAGATTATATGTGTAGTGCCTGCAATTTTTTATATTAGATGAGAGTAAAAATGGAGAAATTTCAAATGCCGCAAGTTGTTCTTCCTCATAAGAATGATGATATCAAGACTATTATGACGTATCTGAGTAGCCCAGAATGTCCTGAAAACAAAACCATAAAGCATATGTGGCTAACTCATGTACCTACAATGTAATAAGCCTAAAATCAAAGGGATAGAAAAATGCTCAAAAATGGATAGGATTCAAAAGGTTAACACAGTACTGTGATTGGGTGTAAAGCAGCCTGCATCAAAGTTCAAATGCGACCAATAAGGTCTTATTTGAAAAAAATGTTACATTTATACAGAAGCATTTCTATTGAAATTTTACGAAAAAAGTTCCATTATTCAAAAAGTTCAAATTATACTGTGACACAAATTTTAGGCCATACTGCCTAGCCCCAAGATGGTGCCTCTGCTCCACATTTTATAGTGTGTAGTGTTATATAGACTCAAACATTAATCTGTTTCTGATCTTGACTTGGTCTAGCCCTGCCTTGGTCTTGGTCTTCTCTCGGTCACTCTCTACCTTGGTCTTTGTCTTGTCTCGGTCTCACCCTACCTTGGTCTTGTCTTGGTCTCGGTTCTGTCACGGTCTCAATACACTCTGGTCTTGGTAATGATTTGGTCTCGGTTTAGGTGGTCTTGACTACATCACTAATTAGTAATATACAATAAATAATCTGTTTCAATTAGGCCTAATTACTCGGCTTTCATAAAGTTTAGTTGAGCTCAGTTAACGTATTGTTATATAGAAGAATATAATGTAATATCTTTATCATTTGGCTGATAAAGCACTGAAGCATTAAAGGGGTGGGATCATATATCTGCGTTTAATTCTCTAGTGCCATGCTTATTTAAATAACAACATTTGCTTACATTTAGGCTTTGTGACAGTGGTCATGTTAGCATTGTAGCCCAGTCGTATCTGTGTTGTAATCCAACTGTGCTTTTGTGCCTTTCCATTTCATAAGTATGATTTAAAGCAATGCCTGCTTATTCATTATTTCAGTTTTTCTACCGATTGGTAGACCTATTATAAACAAATTTCATAACCCAATCACTTGTTTTTAAGATGATCTAACTTACTCTCGTTCAGTGTGTGTGTGTGTGCGTGATGAATCCCTGTTCTTTTTGAAAACTAAACTTAATAAAATTCTGTGACTGCAATGAAAAAACTAAAAATGCAAAAACTATTGTATTGTATTTTGCTTGATTACTTGTGGTTATGGATAGGGCTGGGTAGGGGTTAAGGTTGTCAGAGTTAGCGTTAGCATTTTTCCCATAGAAATGAATGAGCGGTCCCCATAAAGATATGTTTACCCGACGTGTGTGTGTCTGTGAGGTGGAGGGTTATGTATATCTTACATTGTGGGAATGAAATGTTACCACAATGTGGTGATAATCTGTTATTCTGAAGTTGTGGGGACTTTTTTTGGACCCCACAAGGAGAAACTCAGTTTTCTAAGAATCTGTGACTGTAATCAAAAAACTCAAAATGTTAAAAGTCTCATATTTTGTTTGGTTTACTTATGGTTAAGGTTAGGGCTGGGTAGGGGATAAGATTGCCTTTGTTTGGGTTAGGGTTTTCCCATAGAAATGAATGGATGGTCCCCACAAACATAAGAATACGAACATGTGTCTGTCTGTCTGTCTGTCTGTCTGTCTGTCTGTCTGTCTGTCTGTCTGTGTGTGTGTGTGTGTGTGTGTGTGTGTGTGTGTGTGTGTGTGTGTGTGTGCGTGTGTGTGTGCGTGTGTGTGTGCGCCTACTAGTCCAATAGCTGTGAAATAATCAGATAACCATATATGGTAACAGTGGGAATATAATGTGGCTATCAGAAAGCAGCATTTCACAATACTGGCGACAAAAACAACAGATTACCTCTCAACGATGAGTACAATTAACACCTTAGATTGAGGTAAAATACAATAAAAAATGGAGTCTTTTGCTTTTCTTGTAGGCCTAAACCTAACAGCATTAAGTTGGTTTGAATGGATAAAGCAGACTGAAGGCTGCTTCTTATGTTCCACTTAGCCCAGAGAAAATCGTAAGCAGGTAACAGGGAACAGCATGATAACAGAATTCATATAAAACTTTATTACATGTGGATGAATGCCTTACGGAAGTAAATAAAATCACAAAATGAAATCTGATATTATTACAACAAATATACTTTATCGAAAGCATATTAGGGGGGCTCTCGAAGATATATAAGTGTTAGTTTTCTTTTCCCGCTGGCCATTAAATGAACAAGGCCGAAGGCGCTCTGTCAATCCGACACTGCTGTTTACACTGTTATATTTGGCGGGGGAAAGTAAACACTTTAACTCTGCCAAGTAAGAAAGTGGATGGATTAGGTTTCCATGGCATCAAATTTCAGGAGCCGCACAATTTTCATTTAAAAATACAGTGAACTTCCTTATTGTGGTGTTTTCATGGCTTGGAGTTGTGCCATCGCCCACATTTTCCCGGGTCAGTGTGTGTCGCTTTCATTTTCCGCGTACCCTTATCTAAATGTTATCATTACTGTGTTGCCAGTAAGTGCCGGAGCAATTGACATGGGTTTATAATTGTTTAACATGGTACAAAGAGTTCACATTTACAGTTACAACTTATAAATTATGAAATGAAAAACAAGCTTGATGTATCTAATGAATCAACATATTGTAACACCACCAAAGTAATATGGCATATGTGTCTTTAATGTAAATATATTATGAAAATTATATATATATTATTTAGCACTGAAACATAGATTTGTTTATGTGTGTGTGGGTGTGTGATTGTGTGTGATAAACGGCATAATATAAGGGCTAGTATTATTGTAAGTTATAATGATGATTATGATGATGATGATGGCAATTAATGTTATTATTCATTATTGCTGTTGTTGTTAATAATAATAACAATAATAATAATTATTATTATTATTATAAATGCTGCTGTAGTGAATGTGCAATACAAAATAATGTCACCATTTAATTAAATTATTAATAGGAAATGCAGTAAGTAATTTTTGCAAAAAATAAGAGTGAATGAAAGGATTAATCTGAAGTGAAATAGGTATCATTGTAAAATGGAAAATTACTTAAGGCTACATTTGGTCATAATTTATATCTGTCATTAAAATACAAAATAATTAATATATTAATATAAATTAAAAAATTTAAAACTGATAACCAAACATAATTACTATTAATGTTATTATTATTGTTATCTGCCTATGTATTATTTACGTGCAGAATTATGTATACACACACACACACACACACACATATATATATATTAAATACGTCACTATATGTGGGCCTTCATTTGTAGAAAATAACATTTATTTCTAGCAAATGCAACACATTATATGACTGTACAGCTGACAACAAAAGGAAAGCAAGACTTAAAGCACGTTTAAGAATGGCGATTTCATCAAATAGAACTATTTTTTGCCGATTATGTTGGGTAAAGTACATTTACAAATATAATCATCTAGAAATGTAATATACAATATTTTGTAGAAGAACTACAAGGAGGCACGAGAAAGAAAATGCCTAAAATTAATTAGTTTAAACTGTGTGTTATGTTATCGACACAAGAAAAATAGCTACACATTATAGCAATAACTTAGAATGTGCTTTTTAAAACATGGGTACATTTAAAGGACTGACACTTATTTAAGCCCCACATTGGTGACAATATTAGTAACTATAGCTGCAAAAGCTTTCATAATAGAAATAACAGGCAAAGAGTGAAAAAAGAACATATTAATAAAATGGAACTGTATTCTCAATAGATGATTATAGCGTGACCGTTTGAGTTTAAATGGACCCTGTAAAATGGGACTTTATATAGAAACAACCAAACTGCAAACCACAATGTACAAGACAGATAATGATAGCATTTCTTTCTTTTTTCTCTGTCAAAATATCTTCATCCCACCCAGTTGCTTATGAGGCTTCAGCAGTAATCATTTATGGTTAAATGAGTATTGGTTTAATCTAGCACCAAACCAAATAATGATAAAAAACCACAATTGATTTAAACAGTTTACCTATGCACTAACTGCAAGTTACTGACAAAAATATGAACTAAATCTCCACGCAGGATCCAAGCATACCAACATTGCAGTGTCACGCTAATTAATGAGGTCTTAGTGTACGGGCTTTGTTTGGTAATTAACGGATATGCAATAATTTTAATCTGTGGCACTTTTTATATAGATTTTGGGCAGACGTTAGGAATAGGCTGTACATGACAGGTTAACGTATTTAACAGAAAAGTCTGTACAGGCCAGAGCCATTAGGATCACACATCTCCAACCATCTCTTCTATTTCCCCACTAAGAGCAGAACACTTTTGGATATGGATACCTCATCATGTCCCTCTGCACTCATAACTGAGCTGTACCCCCACCAAGTCACCAGCACGACTCCCCAACAGTCACTCACTGCTTATCGGGTGTATTGTTCACCAAAGGCCCGTACAGTCCATTGGTGTACCCCTGGTCTTTGTGCAAAATCGATCTGTCCCTTATCAAGTCACTAAAGGCGTAGTCCATGGGAGGCCGGAAACCGAGAGTCGGCATCAAACCTGCGGTGGAGTAGGGAGTCATGAAGGCGAGTCCTCTGCTGTGGGCCGAGTAAGCTAGCCTCAGGGGGTTGAGTCCCAGGTGGGTGCTTAAAGGGTAGGCACCGGGATCTGTGCCAAAGTGCCCTGCGTTTGGCTGTAGGGGGGAGAACGCAGACCTGTTGCTTAGAGTCATGGCTCCGGGTAACATGGGCCGGGGGCCCGAAGCCGACGGCGGTTGCATACTTTGCAGCATCCGCTCAGCAGCCCAGGACTCTTCCGGGACCTTAGGCTGTCCGCTGTTGTTGAGGATTTGCTCTATGGCTTGCACCACGTCCTTCCCACAGCCTTGTAGTACCAATTCGAGGACACTCCTCTTGTGACTAGGGAAGACCCTCGTCAAAATGTCGATGGCGTTCATTTGCCTGGCGCTGGCTGAGGACGGAGAGGGCTCCTGTTCATCTTTCTCAGTTTCAGACCCAGAATCGGAGCCCAGTGGACTGACTGAACCAGGGGTCTCTTCTCCATCTTTCAGGGCCTTGGAAACAGGGGAGCTGATGAAGGACTCTCCATCTCCATTTTCAGAACCAGACCCGTGTCTGATTTCAGGGGAGGAAATCCCAGGAACAGACTCACTGTCGGTGGACACGGACTTCCCAAGAGCCTGTTGTTGTGGTGTGACAGATCTTGGCATTTGGGCTTTTGGAAACAGTTCAAATTTTTGGACATTTCCATCTGTGAAGAAATGAAAGATCTAATTAAGTAATCTAATTCTCATCAGTATATGTCAGTTCATAAATCTCTAGGGCTCGTTTTCTAATAATCAGTCATTTTTATAAAATGTTCCTGGCTGTATTAGAATTTATGCAGAATATCTGATTTATTAATTGAAAAGTATAGCATTGAAATCCATAGTGTTTTATCTGGTATGCGTTAAGGCTCTTTACGCAATCAATAAATTGGTTAGCTTAAAGACAAGGCAAAATATTCATGCTCACCAGAGTTTGTCTCGTTGCTCACAGACCCAAAGACTTCATAATTCTGGCGAGGTGGAATGATGCCGTTGGCAGCGGCCAGCGCAAGTCCCTCCGCTGTACCGTAAAGCAGCTGCAGTTCGCGGGCTTCGTTTTCTTCTTGAGCTTGCTGCCTGCGCAGCGCCACTTGTGCGGCCATCACGCGTTGCCTTTCGGCGATCAGTGTGCACTTGGCGCACATACAGTCCTTCCACCGGCAGTAACGCTTGTGTCCCTTCAATGCCGACACGACACCGTGGTTCCTGCACCGGGCGCACTTGGGAGTGCGCGGATATTTCTCAGTCGCCCGCAGCAGTAGCGGGGGGCCCCGTAGCAGGCTGCTAGCCATGGAGACGGGGATAGAGGCAGCAGCAGCAGCTGCTCCGGGATGAACTTGGGATCCAGCGGTGGCCGTAGGGATTTCAGATCGCATATCCATGTTCTCGTTGATTAAAAACTACAGTTACTTCAATTGGATCTTTTTCTTCACGTATTTCCGAATTCGACACTATTGAAATTTGGAAGAAAATGTAATCAACGCATTTGCTTCTTAATACCGGGTTATTTTATTTAAATAGGCTATTGCATCTACAATTATTATTTTAAAGTGTGCATTTAGATTTACACACAAGGCAAGCAGCCAGTTAGCTAAGTGTATTAAACAGAAACATTTGGTAGGATCCAAATTATCAGTAATGACGGCGTTTAGTTTAAACTTTCAATAATATTGAAAGCTTGCCCGATATTACAAACCGCCTGTAAAACTTTAAAGTACTACACTAAGAATACATCCATATACTGTCTGTTACGAAATCTTTAAAGTTTTGTTTAATTTCCCAAGACTTCTTTTCTGATGATTTGGATAGTTTGTCCTGTAAAGTCTATCGTCACATTTACGTCCAAAAATACGAACGATGCGTACAAAAAGGCTAGCTAAAAACTGACAAGGATAAAAAAAAAATAACTACAATCAGACACAAAATGTTCGTGTATGTTCTCAGAATGTCTAAGCTCAAAGTTATAATGAAGAAATATATTTCATATCTGGTTTTAAATCCATAGGTTTCCCTTTGATCTATTAGAAGTTAATCGGGTCTTAGGTTATTTCAGCGAAAGGCGTTCACGTTGCTAGCGACACAAGCGTGAGACACTAACTAACTGGAGAGATTGCCACTAGATACAGATCTTCTCTCTCTATTGTTGCTCCTACGTTTTCATTAGACAAATTTGACAACAGTGTGGCGCCTGTCATTGGTCAAAGGGGGAAGGTGCGATCTGATTGGCTTGTCATTTTTTTCAACTGTGTCCACCTGAATTCTTTCTTCAATAGCAAGTGTTCAAAATCTGAAGGAGGTCCTGCAGAGCTAAAATACATTACTTATAATAGAGAATTTAGAGTTTAAAGGACAAAACAAAATTTCGATAGTAAATATAAACAGTGACATAAATATTGGACAAAAAATATTTAATTCCCATTTCTTATTATTTTCAGATGGACGAAACGACCTAGAAGTATCCAGTGTTTGTTTAATGTTTTTATTTTAATTTTTCTTCCGTTCTGATCTTGTCTTTCGAGTTGCACATTCCCACAAGCAAGTGTAAAAAGTTGCAGAAACTACACAATCAAAATACATTACGTAATTTTATATGACCAATTGAATTTACTGCACAAATTATGGGAACCAGGTTAATTTTCCGATGACGTCATCACCGTCAAGTCGTCTGTAAAGTAATAAGGTAAGTTACCATAACGTATATCCTAAGTTGATGCCGGTAAAAATCTGAAAACGCGTGTAATTTCTTATCCGAAATTACTTGAATTAATCATATATATCATGTGTGATGCTAAAAAATAAAAACTGTTTTCAGACATTCTTTATAGCCAGTTTTACTCTATTTTATTTGCAGGAACAACTAGGAATCGGGGGAAACAAAACTGTCTGACATATCAGCATTTCGATTGTCCGGAATTAACTATATTGCCTATTTATTTGAATCATGCGAATTAATGTTACTTTACTAAGTGTAATTTTTCAATTTAAACATTCTGTTTACAAAAATTCAAAAGCATTTTCTACGGTTCACAAATGCAAAATCGATGCTCTAGAAATGTAATGTTTTATCTTTTCCTTGTCGATAAAAGCTGAGACTTGCATACATTTATATAAACTCGCACGTGTACTATGCGTTCCATAGGAACACGTAAATTAAAGATGATTAACAATTACTCTGTGTGTTGCTTTTTGTTACGCCAGTATATCGACGTTGAGTGCATCACAATATACATTAAATAACCTGTTATTTTTGATAGGCCTACAATAAGTGCATGATGCTAAAACCGGTGTGCAAAATGCATTGATTTAAATAATTATATTTGCGTATTTCGTTCTGCGAACGCTATGCTTAATCTTCAGGGGCTGCCTCAGCCACAATTACGTTTCTGAAAATGACCGCTATTTCTTGTCTTCATTATCCAAAACACTGTGCATCACGTAAGTTTTACGTTAAATTCAAAACATTTGTTCGTGTATTCAATCCAACATGCAAAGAAGTGGGCCGCAAGCCTCAAGTGGGCAGGAAATATAGAAAATATATTGATGCATAGATTTAAAATGAAAATATCTTATACCCTAATATAAATTTCACTAGAGCAGTTCGATTTTGTTACATTTATGTATGTAATTTTATAAACGAGTGTTTCAAGTTTCAGCGTCGTTTGATGTTTTGGCTTGGGAATATCCAACGGTTACATTATTCGTAAGTAAGGGATAAAACCAGCTATTAGTTTGGAAATTCGGAATGTTAATAGTTCTCAAGTCTAATAATCCAGCCGGGATCTTATGGCGCCTGTTTTATAAACTACGTCTTTAAGGTTTACAGAAATTAAACATTTAGTCTCGGATTTAATTATGTTCAGTAACGTATTACAGACTTCTTAAGGCCGTAAGCTGATTACTATTATTATGTGTTTTAAATATTCTGGTAGGAATTTGAAACGGTAGGTTAAATATGTTTGGTGTAAATGTACCAAAGGAAGATCGAAAAAATAATATTTTAAACCCAATTCAACAGTTGTCTTCGACCCTGGACATTGAAATTCATATTGTTTTACTTATAATAATAACACGAATAGCCATAATAATTACTTACTCGTTTCCGTATAAATCAGATATACACAACAGTCGATTTAAGCTAAATTGTGCTTTTTGAAAAGAAAAAGGATTTTTGCTTTTACGTTCATTTTCCATTTATACAAAATGTCCACAAGGAATTATAAGCCTACTGTAATACCGTTTTGTATTTTCTCCTTACGTAACGAAGCTCTTCTTGATACACGAGAGGAGAGGACTAGTTCTAAAGCACCGATATTGTGTTACTGTGAGCCAAAATAAGCACATCATGACAGCAACAGGAAAAATGGAATAATATTTGGCTGAGCCTTTAGGCGTTATCGACCAAATGCGTTTCCCTCTAGCTGACGCAATGACTGTATCCTCTTTATCAATTATTTCTCTTAACAGCTAGTCCACCCTATTTCCATTCTCGTGACCCTACGCACCTTCTCACATTTAAGTGGCTTTTATTGTAGCCTACATATGGCTTTGTGGACGCCTCTATATGTCTCTCAGTGCCTTCGTTTTCGCTTTTAGACGCGGTCTCTACTGCTGACTTCCAATTGTTTACACACTGAATCACAGTAAGCAAATGCCATCTGTTTCCCCCGCTGCTTTCATCTGCACCTTTAATTACCTAACCAACAGACTAATAGAGATGATATTAAACTAAATCTTTTTGACATTCAAAGTAATTATCTCGGCAGCGATCTCACACGAATGAAAATTGCCATCGAAAAAAGTAATTCTGTGTTCATAATGATACCACACATAGACCTATAGAACAAAAACTTCTCCATTGATGGGATGTCTTTGACAGGTCCCTGTGACAGGTACCTTAGAATTATATGGCATCGAATGGTGACGCCGTCTTATTTCTCGTAGTCCTATTTTTCCGCAAGTTGCAGGGATAACTACGTTTAATCATCTCCAAATAATTGTAAATAAAACTTTGCCACAACAGTTGAAGGGTATATAAAAACTACATGTACACAACTATACAAAAGGTACATACGTCTTTCCAGCATACACAGCACCTTCCGCTTCAGTATATAGTTAGGGTTAGGAAAAACAGACCAACGTTATTTTTTTGTATATTAAAATCACATATCCCGCTTAAGTTATAATACTTAACAGTCCCAGATAATTAGTACCTTTTAATTAGGTGCTCTAGTATTTCCAATTAAATTCCAGTCAACAATTAAATGCGACTGGGGCACTTTCAAAATTCAACATTCTTTCAACAGTTCGTTAGACATACGCAAAAAAGAAAGGGAGAGCAAGAGAGAGAGAGAGAAAGAAAAGAGAAAACATGCAAAGCTTTCAGTCCGATAAAATATGCTACAGATGACTGAGTTTTTACACCTTTTTACATTCTCACAAAAGAGACGCTTGACCCAACATATGTAACAGCATGTTTCTGCACTTCAGCACCCTGGTGAGGTATTTCAGCGGCTATTCTGGCTGCTGTTACCCAGCCTGAGCACGGCTGGACCCGGATAGCCTCCCGGGGACTCCCGCTGAAATCGCGCAGTCTTATTAAAGCGCCGCAGAGGTTAGAGTAGCAGATAGAAGGGCTCACAAGGAGCGCATGGTTTGGGAAAACCAGCGCCTATTTACACGCTTCACCTCTTCACCAAGTGCTCATTAGGTTGTTAACCTCTAGTTCACATGAAAAGCTCTCGCGAAGAAGGACTTTTTTAGCGAGAGGACGCATCCCCCTCAAGGCAGAGAACAAAGCCTTAAAATAACTACACAAAATAAGCTATTATTTGTTACTCTAAAGTTGCTTTTGTTCAACGCACTTCTGCACATACACATGCGCATACAAAATGGTTCTTCTACATCTTAACTTTTATACAGTAGGCTACGTGTCCTTTTATGTGAACAGCAATCAACAACGAATTAATTCGATACCCTTTCCACGTGTAGTCATGTTCGCAATAACAGAAAATAAATATAGTTTTACTAAAACAAAATTTAATGACTCGTGTCCTTTGGGTAACTTGTTGCATAATCGAAGAGTTGATAAAGATTTTACACGCTTTTACCAGCGACAATCTTGTACTCATTAACTTCGTACAAAAAAAAAATGGTTATTATACAATTCTTTTGTACATTTCTGCATATCTAAGAATGATCTAAATGCAATTTCAGTTTTTGAATAATTACGAATTCGCCAGAATATAGCAGACTATGTTATGCAAGCATTTATGGCATCCTAACAAACGTTTCTTTATGATTATATAAAAGAGTAAAACGAGTTCTGCAATAAAAGACAAGGTCCATCGTTTAATAAGACAGGTGCCGCGAAGACTGAGAAAGTGGTGCCGAGACGTTTCCCGCAGAAAAGACAGACATTAGGACGAACTTAAATACGTGGTTCACTGCCGAGTAGACTGAAGGGCGGGGGGATATTTGCAGCTCCTCTACAAACAATTTAGCTGGAGAGCCCTTAGTTCGCAGCCGTAAAAATAATGTCCTTATTTCTAATTGGGATATTACCAAGGAGGGACAAGAAACACGTGGCTTAACTCCCATAATTCAGAACGATTGTATAGATTTTTTTCGGTGCTTTAAATACCTTTCTATCCCCGCTTTTCTTGCCCCAGTTAGTTTCAGGGGAGCCCGAGGCACGGATTATGTTTCCTGGCAGTTGATCACCTCATTGAAAGTTAAATGCTATTGAGTGAAACGGAGAGTTCTATGAGAAGAAAGACGCTTCGCGATCACACTCGTGAAGGGATACTGATATAAATAATACTCCACAAACACATGGTGTCTGATCAAAGGAAAAAACAAGAAAGAAAATTACTTGAAATCTTTCAGTGTCAACATCAACGAGTAATTTGATAAACTGCACAGTATGATTAATGCGACATGTGAATACAGCATCTAAATATATTTTCTCAATATGAAGTATACTATATTGGTGAAGGGAATGTGTTAAATCAGAACCTACATTGTGAAATAGCTACCGTACTAATACTGCCCCCCCCCCCTCGGTGCGCCCAGGTATACATCGGGCAATTAAAATGCAGGCTCCATCCCCCGCATCTGCCCCCTTTATGAAACGAATTGCGCAGAAAAGAGAGTATCCTTAAAAAGAGCCCACATTGACATCACAGATGGAGTGTAGGTTTTTGCTAGAAATTTGAGAAACACCATTGTCCCAAATCAAAACTCAATGTGTTGGCTTACAATGGGTTCCGCTTTGAGCTCCTCCGCTTCAATCAGCCTTGTTTTTTAAACTTGAAGTGCTCTATACAAAGACCGGTCTCCTAAATGTCAAAACCGCTTCGATTCCAAGTGTGGCTCTCCTGCAAGACGGTGTTGAAAAAGAACACAATTATGAAGCAATAATTACTCTACTTCAGTTCGCACGCCACTGCGCCCATTCAAACATTCTTAGCCCCATTTAATGCTTTATTCCAGGCCATGATAATCCGAATACCATAGGTTTAAGTCTTTTTTTTTTTTTAATCTTGGCAGTTTTTAAGAAAGTAGAGATTGGATGGGGTAATGGTAAATACATGAATATTCAATGTGGTCACAATCCTATTATTTATTCAAGATATTTACCATTTCCGTTTATTTAAACAATGTTCCCTAGGCCACATTAATGTCGCTGACGCAATAGCAGGGGTACAATGTCTTATTCACGAAAAAAATAAGATGAAATAGAAACACGAAAAATATGTGACTATTGTAAGTGCAAAATATGTCATCTTTGACGTCTCGGTTTCATGACTTTGGGAAGGAAATATCGCTTACATAAATATCGTATTACGGTTCACTGATTTTGATAAAGTTTCTAATATATCATCTGTTTTAATCAAGTTAGAATTACATGTTAGGCAATGCAAAAGATCAAAATCTACATAGTTTAGACTTATTTAAAAGTAATAAGAATTGAAAAGAAACCTATTGGATATGAGAATATTGTAAGAGTTCAATTTGAATGATTAATCATTTGATCCATTTCACATGTTTGCTTCAAACAGGTAAAGGTCTTAAGTAACAGATTAAGCAGCATTATTGATTATTAAAGTATTCATATAAACATTCTTTAACGTATTTCTAATCAAAATGCATGAAATCCAATTTTTTTTAAAAGAAAAAATATTTTACCTTTATTTTTTAGAGGTTTGCCTAAAAATGTTTTGGTTTTTTGCGTTTGACGAGCATTTTAACATAGTCAGAGCGATCAATAAAAGAATGGTCAAGAGACTTACCAGACTCGACGCGTACCTATGAAAAGAATAGGAGAGAAGTTAAACACTAGGCCGGATCAATGTTGGTGGTGTTAAATCGTCTCCAATACGGGGTAAAAACTGCGCATTCTGAAAACGTGAAAAATATCACCGTATGCTTGAATTATGCGTCCACTTCAACAGCGTGAACTGGAAACCTGAATTATGGATGTTACTTCGGTTTCTACTCCATCATTTTTTCATTATTTTTACCTCGGTATAATGCGAATAAGATAATATATCGTAAGGCTGCCGTCATTATTTTAAATAAACGTTATTCCACGCCTTTAATTCTGCCTTTATTTGGGGTTATAATTTCAGTTATGATCCATATAAAAATGTATAATTACTACCCCATTGATTAAGATAAAAGATGTGTAATTCCTTTTAAACTGCAAGGATGACTAATACCTGGACTATTTTTAATGATAAAATTTCATAAATATTTTGCATAATTTGGCTACTTCGTAATATTAGTAGTCGCCTGTTAAACATCCAGACTTCAAATTGAATTTATTTGGTTACCCGCCCCCATTATTATTTTCGCGAATATTCATTACTTTGGGGGACGTTTCGCATTTGCTAAACAACAGGTGGATATTTTATCAATTATTCAAACATCCTAATTCATTTTTTGAGTAATAGTAACATTTCCTAACAGAAAGACATTTTGAGACCTAAACAATGAACCGATATCTTCTGTCAATTATAAATTAATTAAACTGCAGTTTACATAGGCCTTAATGTGATTACGGACTTATAACATTAACTCAAAAACTCGGTTATAAAAATCTTTCTAAAAGGAATAACGGATGTCCCGGAGTAGATGACGTACTATGAGAAGATAAACAGACTAAGAACATATACTATTGGAACATGTATTATTAATACTTTGGCCAGTTTCATTTGACAGTGATTAATTTATGTTTTTGACAGTGAAGAGGGAGAAAGGTAAGCAAACAGGTTACGCATAATATTACGTTTTTGCGGATGTCGAGTGCAGCAAATTAGTAATCTGTCCGTTGCGTGCAGCCGCTTAATTCACCTAGGCCTACATATAAATTACACTACACTCAACGACACGACTGTAAATAATTTCATGTAGAATAATCGGCTCCGACATTTGCTCTTATCAAAATTATAATTATATACGTGTATATAGGCCTGTGTGCTTGTAAATATGTATTATAGGTCTACGCGTACTAAACAAACAGACATTTCAAATTAAAATGTTTAAATGCTTTCAAGCAAAGGGAATATTTTTTCTCTAAAGTTAAAACAACCGCGGTCAAAAAAGCGGTCCAAACGGCAACGACGGCTCAGTCCCGCTCCCACCCTCCGCGATCCCCCATAACTCTGCATGTGAATCCTACATCTGTCGTATACGGATGTTGGAAGGCTAGATAACCTTTTGAGACTTTGACATTAATAACATGCCTTACAGTATGAAATCCAAATCCTTGCATAAGGGGACTTGGGACCTTTTGTTTTTTTAAAAAATGACATTCCATGTGCAGATCCTGGAAGACATTAACACCAAATTCTTAAATCCTTATTTAAAACACAGTCACAGTAAGATGGAAATGGAAACGAAGTCACAAAACAAAGAGACTAGCCTATATTACAATAATTACTACCTAAAATATATGATATATTCTCAAGACCAAAAATATTACATGAAAATGTTACTTATTTTACAAAAAAAATCGTTTGGGCTCCAATATTTAAATACTGCGGGCAATGTAAAGGCGGCGTTCTGTGAATACTCGTCTTATTACGCCACACCGCCAAACATTAAAGTTATAAGTAACACGTGCACGTGGCCGTGTCCATTCGTGGCAAGAATCTATGCCCTACTGCAGCCCTGGAAACTCGTATAACCCAAACTGGCTTACCATTTCAAACCACAACAAAATAAATCATACCACAAATAAATTCAGCTATCCTCACAGCACCCTTACAATTTTAATTAGTTTTAGTCTAAAGGGAGGGAAAAAAAATTTGGCACCCACAATCCCCAATCTAGGAGAGAATCAGAGCTCCTTTTTTCTAGGTATTTAAGCCGGATAGATTCTGTTTCTTTGGTTGAGTCTTTCAGTGCCAGTTCCTCTGAGAAAGTAAACTTAAAATGACCTCCCAGGTTAGTTTAGTCTGGTATTCCTCAAATCGATGGGTGAGTGGATTTAAAAAGCTTGATGTGGTGGGATCAGAAGCTCCTTCAAAGGGGAGATCACTCGCGGCAGGAATTCTGTTCACCAGTCGGAGACCAACATTCTTGACCCGAGCGGAATGGTTAAACATTACTGAACGTTTCCTCATTGTCATTAAGGAATCAAGTCGCCACCTGATCTCGCCACTACGAATCTGTGTCATAGGAAACCGCAGAATAAGTCTATTGTCATACAACCCAGTTCCCAAAAAGTGCGATTTAACAGTCCCGGTTTTAGTTTGACATGATTCGAGACTGACGGCAACCTCAGATTATCGGCGCTGATGACGTTCTGGTCTCGGTAGGCTCTACCAGCCTACATACATTACATCCTTATACAAGAGAATTTATTAACAAACGTTATACTTTTCATTATGAAAAAGGTGGAAATTAACGAGGAAGATGCTTTACGTTGGGTTTGGAAATACGAAAATAAATAAATACACAGATCTACTGAAAAAGTGGGTCCTCGCAATTTGCAAAGGTCTTATACATAACAGTAAAGCACAGCATCCAGGTCACTTTTCAGAAGGTTGCTGCACCATCAGATTAAGGGTATGTGATTTTTGTATTGCTGAAAGAAGAATTATGAGAAAAATGCCTGTGTCATCATGAGGGTACATTTAATAAGGGAGAAATTCTACTATTAAATGTATAAAAATGCCAGAAAAGAAACCCTCAACATGTATATAAAAAAACCAGTAAGAACAAAAATAAAAAATAATAAATTAATGATTTTTTCCCAACACAAATTTACATCCAAGAAGTATCGCAAAGCCTCATTCATTCCAATAACCAATTTCATGTGTGACCCTGCATACAAAACTGTTGGAAATACTTTATATTTCTGCATTAATGTTCTGTTGCCTAACAACTTTCAGTATATGAAATGTAATTGGATTTACAGCAGCAGAGAACTTTAAACAGAGAAATCTAAAGGATTTCATTTAAAAACAAACTGTGAATTTATAAAACTGTTGGGTATCAACACAGTGGAGAATGTTTCTTAGGACTGACTTGCATGCGACACGCAAAACATATATTTTCGAAATTAAACGGCCACTTTTAAAATGTATTAACATCAGTGCATTCAGTACTGAATATGCCTGATTACTTTAAGGTCAGGATCACTGCTGTCAGTGTTTGCTACCAAAGTTTAACTTTGAAACTTAAGGGGAAACAATTGTGTTTTATGTGTATTTAACATCTATCAGCCTGCAAAACTCCTGGAATTGATTTTGACAGATATAATTACATGCCACATTACATTCTTTTTGGCTTGTAAAAGCAAATTACACTTAATGACCTGGATGTGGCAAATGATATGAGGGAAACTTATTATAATTGTTTTGTAATGACCAAAGAATGTAGCATTATCATCATTAGTGACTTCAGTAAAACATGAGGCAGCGGTCTTTGTTGATATGTTCATCTGATGACTGAAATGCATCCTGTTACAGCAGTTACACACATCACTCCTGCAGCCAGGGTCAGCACCCACACACTCGTGGCTTACCTTCACACACACCTTTGTCCAGTTCAGGTGTCTCTAGAAGCAGATCTAAGGAACTAGGTCTCAGTGTCCGTTTTATTGAGTTATTCAGCAAACAGTTCAGTCGGTTGGGATATATGGTTGGATGCCAGAACCTCGGCGTTTATAGCTGGTTATTAAAATAAACAATGAGAAAACGTATAAAAATGTATATGTGGGTTAACCTATATTACAGCTGGGCAAAACCCCAAACATCTTTGCTAGATATTATTATTATTATTATTATTGTATTGGTGACCCGCGTTTCATCCACATTGAGAGAACACAACTACTTTACCTTGTAGCAGCATAAAATGGCAAAATGATTACTTACTAATTACTTAATTATTACAGGATACACCAAAGCCAGGCCTGGTAGGCTACTTATCCACTCCAAGTACGGTACTTTTGAAACTGTGGTATTTGCTTTTCCATTCATTTCCAGTACCATTTAAAAAAATATTGCGATTTGGTAGGAAGAACAGATACGACAAAAAGATCAGGATGACATAACAAGTATATAGGATGACCAGTGATTCTGGGGCTCTTGTCATCATTATCGAGAGTATCAGATAAACGAAACTATTGAACGTGAAATCGCCGCAGGCTACAGGCAAACCAAGCCACAGCGCCAAATTCGTCTTCACGCTTACGACATGGGCGGCCACAATAACAGTATCGCAAGCTTCATGGTGGATTGGACGCATTTCTCAGGCATTGCAGCAGTCACCACACACCTGTAGGGGGCAGTTCTTTTTGTAGGTCCTTGGTGAGTGTTGCGCAGCAGCTTATCAGGCCTCCTCCAGCCTTGCATCTTTATCTTAGAACACCACTGCAGATGGAGAGATAAGCTTTTAAAGCTCATTGTTGAACATGGAAAATTAGCTTTTGTGACAGATAATGACAGGAGAGGTCTGAGAAATATGAGCGTGTGGCTCAGCAAGAAAGCTGAGGGCACACAAACAGGCTATGACTGCTGGCGAGCCGCGAGGTGTCCCTTTAGGTGTCCGCTATTAAACGGAAAATGGGGGGAGTTTCTGTGCCTCATAGCACAGACCATAGGACCATGTAGGAATACTGTAGTGCTTCAAACAGAATTACCTTAGGGTCTGGCTTTCAGGCACAAGACACCTGATTTCTATGGGCTCTTCACTCATGAACGACTGATCCATTGACCGAAGCATGTCCTAAGCACCACAAAAAAAAAAAAAATATCTGGTGTCAAGGCCGACATAACCTGCGTTTTACTTTTAGTTATAGAGATGAGCTTGATACTTTGAAGAAATACACAGAAATGTATTGAAAATCGAATAACCGGCAAACAAGACCAGTTTCTAAGGCATATATTAAAAAGAGGTAATGTTATTTAAAATAAACAGCTAAAACCAGTCAATGTTACAAGTGAAATGTAAGGCACTAGGCACTTAGTCTTCTAACGCTCCAGCGAGTGAAGAATCATCTTGAATGCCTGGATCCAGTGACGTCATGCAAGTGGGGAAGCAGCACCTAGAGGAGCTCCACACTATCCACGACAGGCTGCCAACAACATGCAGGCTACTTACATGCCAGTGGGAGGCGCTCTGTTGGACTCAAACCTTCCCCACTGTGGTGGAATGATTCAATCTAGGGAATTGGCAGTGTAATTTTTGACAAAATAAATGACTGAATTGGGAAGGAATTTTTTTTTCCGTTCGTTTTTTCGTAATAGGATAGCACCACTCCTGAAAACAGACCCAAAATAAAATTGTCTAATAAAAATGGTTAAAGAAAGGTCCTACCATTATAATACTGTGGAATACATGAATAGTAATATATAATTATACAGTATTATACTGATCTAAATGACACTTCCATCTATCACAGTCCTCCTACCTTCAATGTCATTCCATTTCATCCTCTCAGAAATATAAGAAATGCAAACAGAAGATTACCTATAAAATTATGCAGCGGTTCAGATTAAATCCTTTTTGCGTCACATAGTCACGTGGTGCTTAGCATCTCAGCCAGCAGCACTCTGATTCGCAGCGGCGTCCTTTACAGAAATGTCAAATTAACTAGAAACAGATTCACTATAACGACATAACCTCAGACTGACATTTGAGTATTTCAGTTCTATCTGATGCATTAGTATTTTAGGTCGTACTCAAGTGTCTGGACACTCTCACCTAAGCAAAAAGAAGAGAAATTCATAAAAAGGGGTGCCACTCTCACAAGCGATTATCAATGGCTTGATCACTGTAGGAAGGATTCTACAAATCAGAAGACAAGCCCTTAGTAGAACATTTTATAGTGTTGATTATAACCGAAATTTATATCAACAAGTTCAAAAACAGAGAATAATTCCATCCACCAAGGCAATTACAGTGGAAACCACTTAGTGATCACGTCTGCCTGGATGAAAGTGATCACTATAACCAGATAATCACTGTAACCAAATTTTTTCCTTTAGGTCTCAGGCTGATTATCAACCAATTGATATCTGAATATCTATTAGGCTACACGAACATGAGGTATCAAAACAGACAGCATCGCTATTTACTGAATTTTATTGACCGTTCCAAAATACAGTACAGCTGTTTCAAACGCGTTTCAAATTACAGTACTGTACAAATTAAATTACTGAACTATGTATAATTCAAATACTCTATAATGCAGTACAGTACTGCACATAAAATACACCTTATTGTAATTTCGCTGCTGCATCTCGGTGGCTCATTTTTGGTGATTTGATGAGTGTATATTTTTCCCGTCATGTTTTCTGTGCACGCAGCAGGTAGCTAACCAGAAGCAGACGGGTTACCGCAAGGCAAAGTAGGCAAGTAAAAAAAAAAAAAAAAAATTAAAATAGAAATTATTTTTCCCGTATGTTGTAATATATAAAAAGACCCAAAATGAACACTAAGAGGACTACTTGATTACTATAAGACTGATTATTTAAATTATTAGTACAGGAATGGTCCCAAGCTTCTTGATCCATATAAGTGGTCGGTCACTGCAAGTGGCTTCCACTGTATTTGAAAAGTTAAAATGGACTGAAAATGTTGGACTCTTATTCTGTTGACATGTCTGATATTAGTACATTAATCTTTTTTATACTAATCCTTAAATGTATTGAATTAAAAAGCCAAATTAAATTTAAATTTTAAACTACAATATATATTACATGTAGTTTTGTTAATATATTACCAATTAACCATGTTAGTGTAATTACAGAAAGATAAAAATGTTCCAGACCAAATGCTATTTGCCTGAAACTGTCCCCACAGTGCATGTTGCAGGTGCTTCTTGTTGCAGTTATGAAAATCTCGGCATGCAGACCCAGAACTGAAAAAGCAGCAGTTCTAAGCCAAATGCTGTCTTCAGAGCTACCTGCCCAGTCTGAATACCGACAGGTGAAAAGTAACAGTATCGTGTGGTAGTTTAGCTGTCACAGCCCTCCCTGGGTCAGAGAGCAAAGCTGGAACCATGAAGAATCCCAAAGGCCAACTGAAGAATCCTGAGTAGATTTTAATGTTTACACTCAGAGCTGGCAATTATAAGAATCCGATAATGGTATTAACAATCACAGCATTGGCAAAAAAAATTAAATTAAAAAAACAGCTTATGAACACTCTATAAAAAGGGAGGACAAGTTTTAAATGGGCAGTAAAATTAAAAAATAAATATGCAATAACTATTGGATTTCATTCAGTGTAAAATATTAACATAGTCCTTGAAGGCAAAAAGATACTGAGAGACTACCCTGAAAAGTCCACCTAAAACAATGAAGGCTGGGAACAGCTCTGCTAATCTGAACTGACATTTACACATAAATTAGAAAATAATTTCCATAATACAAAGCTTAAAATTAGGTCAAAAAAACAGTTGCATGCATGTGTGTTGAGAGAATGGCTCACGCAGGTACATAGTCAATTTTTATATAATGGATACCAAACTAAACTCAAAACAGGGAAAAAATCAAGGTGGACATGGCATTGACAGCAAAAAGAGGGTAACTGATGCTGGGGGGAGCGAGGGGGGTGACGGCAGGTTGCAATGGGTGAGCCTGTCCTTTGGTCAAAAATCATGGAGCCTAAAGTCAGTGGCAAGAGTCCAACATCCTCCAAAGGTCTGTTTTGTTTTTTGTTTTCTGTTTTTCCCCCCTTTACACACAAAACATCTAAAAAGCTTTTTGTGGGAAAGTCTTTTTAATGAGTGTGGACAGAGAAAAGAGACACGGCAGGTAAGTGAGGAGTGTGTGGTCAACTGCATGCGTGGCGGCCTGTGTACACGCATGGCTTGCGTATGCATGTCTGTATGCACATACACACTGCATGTGAGGTGCTGTGTGGAGCGGCACCTGTTGGGGGCGCTGTTGTGGGTATGCGTGTCCATGTGTCTGTGTGTGAGAAAGATAGAGAGAGACAGAGACAGTGCAGATGCGATCCACTCCGGGGTTTTTCTTTGGCTGCCCCGCCAGCCTGCTCCTCCCCCGGTAAAAGGGCTCTACTCCTTGGCTTCCAAGAAAAGTGTCTCCTGAGGGAACAGTTTGGCCTCCATGAAAGTCCACGCTGGATCTAGCTGGGTGATCTGAGAGGGCAGGGACAAGAAAACAGGACGGGGTGAATGCTGATGTTACGGAGATAGCAACTGGCGATACTGAGCTTTGGACACCATGGGGTCAGCAGTGAGGTCAACTGACTGCTGACCGCAAGGATAAGCTCATGTCTCAAAAACAGAGCAGTTCTATAAGGAAAAACCTTCTGTTTCATGGGATAATAACAAAATTATAAGAAAAATGTTTAGAAACATTTTAAAAATATATATATATAGTCACATTTGTACGCGATGACTTCACTTTCACATCAAATTGCTGCAATTTTCCGACCAGACCAGAAAATTGTTTTAGTGTTAGAATAACAAATCGCTGTGTCAATTCACCTACAAAGTAGTTTAACAAACTCCCCAGGATAAGCTACCGGATAAATGACCTAATAATGTCAATAAAACAGCCATTTACTGTGATAACAGCCTGACAGATTGGTAAAACACACAGTGCGAGTTTACACTGTCTGCAGTGTCATGAAATGCGTGTCTGCGGTCACTGTGCCGGCCTGACAGACTGAGCTGCCAATCGCCAGCGGGGCTCTGGGCTTTCCGGGACATTGATTCTTTCAGAGGTTCCTCATATTTGCTTTCCTAAGGGTCACTCTCACCCGGAGCACCCCCAACAGACTGCCCGGCAGCTCTGATACCTCCTTTGGGCCATGTTTGTGCTGGTCAAGTGCTAACCGTCAGAAGTAGCTGGGCAATTCCATGCAAAGGTCAACCTTACCAGGGAAAACGTCATGAGCACAGGAACATATATATTTTTAAAATGTTCACTTATGTCTATATTTCACTGTATGCAACTGCTCTGATCAAATGTTAAAGAAAATTGCACCCTTTTTGCATCAGATATATATTTATATATATACGTGGCACACCCATACCTCTACACCCATAAATCTACACTTATGTTCAAGCCTTTCATGTTACACATATAATGCTTTCCACAATTGTCTTTAAAATTCAGTTTGCACAAAATCTAGTGTCCCATAAGTCTGTCCGTTTGATGACATCCATAATGCTGAAAAAACATTATATATAATGTAAATTAATATATGAATTTTGAGGATTTGTCTTTATATAAGATATGTAAATTGATTCACTGACTCTACGCTTGTCCATGCTCTGAGGCATTTTGTTTGCCAATATGAGTCTAAATGTCACATCTCTAACGTCGGAAATGGCCAGCCATAGGAATGAGGGGGCACAGGTGTAAACGTATCAAAATGGATGACGGACACCAAGAAATGAAATCTTAATTCTGACAAACCTGCAACGTATGTTTGGTCTGACATGTAGCATGACTGACTAAAGCAAATCTGGGGGGCGGGGGCGCCCGCCCGCCGCCGCCGCCGGCCCCCCCCCCCCC
>JAODLD010000038.1:9731676-9749886 GCA_026781065.1 Mormyrops boulengeri
GGTTGACTTTAATTAATATAACTTAGTGACAGCATGTGTCAAAAACTTTTCCAGTTTGGTCATCAAATTCTGTAATTCGGATGACGGAGCTGGCTGCAAGTCTGTCCAAGATAGGAATTTTATTTTCATTGACACAATCTATAAACTCCTCAAGGACACATGACATCGGGGGAGGGGTTGGGGGGATAGGCCATATTGAGCCGGCTTAGGGGGGGAGAGAAATGAGCCGGTAACCGGCAAGGGGCCAGCGGAGCCTTTGCATTGCAGTCTAAAACCCCCAAACATCTTGCAGCATCTTCCCATTCTAATAAGACTGTAATCCACACAAGCTGTCAGTTGATACAAGCTTCCTTATGAGGACAAAGCAGGGAGGAGAGAAAGGAGGGGAAGAAACTCAAGGAACCAGGCTAAAAATAAAGCGTCAGATGTTGGGGAGGGATATTAAAATTCAGCTGGGTTATGGTAACATAAGACAGACAGGAAACAGGAATTTGTCTTTGGTTGGAAAAAAAATAATTAAAAAAGACTCTTTGTTCAATGGTGGCAGAGATGCAGATGCTTATAATTTTATTCCTAGCCGAATATACATCTTTATTCCTATACCGAATATACAAATAAAAAGACAAACTGTATTTGGTTTTTCAGCATGAAAACAGGGTGCTAGAAGGTGGAGATCGCGCGAAAGAAATTTTGCATGAGCATGGATCATGGTGAAAGGTAAAATAGAAGGTCGCTAATCAGGGAAGAGGAGCTGAAGATGAGCACGGACGTCATGCTCACGCATCCGCAGAACCCGCCCTCAAATATCACTTACATCTCTGGCTTTGCCGTAGAATGCCTCGTGACATGCTGCCTCCATGGAGCCAATGAAGAAAACCGGATGGGAGTCCCCGTACCTGCCATGGGGGGGCAACGAAAAGGACAAGTGAGCGCCCAGCAGCTGGCGCCTGGCGGTGCCACGCCGTGAACTCACCGTGCTGAGAACTCAGCCGTAAAGTGCAGCAGGGCATCCCCCTCATTCTCCGTGTTCTCAGGAACTGGGACACAAGGGAACAGAATCACACTGGGCCCGAAACAAAAATGACAAACAGAACCAAGATTGGGACGTTTCACGGGGTCACTGTCAAATCCTGTCAACTTACTCATGGGAGACTTCCGACATCCCGAGGTACCCATTCCGAATATTTCCGCCTCGTCCACTCCAAATTCAGAAGCATCCTCAAAGTCTTCGCCCTCGCTGTCGCTCACCATGTGCACATCTGTACACTACCCAAATGCCAGGGACAAACACACAGGCAAGGTCAGCAAGGTCTGACCTAATGCTGATCAGTTTTATTAGAGTATTATGAATTAGCTAGCAATTCATGTTGGAGAATGGAAGCCGTTTTAACCACAGCTCATGGAGTCCAGCAATGCCCATGTCTGAAGGGGGGCACCTTTTGAAAGATAGATTTCATGTTATTTTGTGTAAGAGATCAAAGGTGCACGCAGCACAACACAGCGACTTTTTGAATTCATTCTCCAAACTTCACACTTATCTAGCAGATTATGGGCAGAACAGTAGCCATACAAAGAAAAATCGAACAAAAGTGATACGAAAATTGTGATACAAGGCCGCCAACAAAGACCAGTTGGTAATTGTTGAATAAGAGGCCGCTTACATGCGACAAAATCGAGCGGATTCTTGTTGCTGTGACATCAACCGCTTTTGCTACCGCATCAGTAACGCTTTTCAAATTACCTGTTTAGGTGCTTCAAAGGAACAAAAATATTCCCCTTGAATGTGCTCATTTCCCAGCATACCTGGCTGACCCCTTCTTTATAAATGACTGCTAGAAATTCAAATTCCAATGCATAATGTATGACCTTCAAGCGGAATTTGGCATCAGTAATATAGTGCTTTGCGAAGTACGTATTCAGAACCTTCCTATGGTGGCCAGGGTTGCGAAAGAACGAAACTCTGTCCGCATATTTCACTCTAATATTTTATTCAAAACTGAAAGCACAATCTGAAGATTAATGGAATTATTTCAATGAATAAACACCCATAAAACGTAAACAAAGCATTAATTGAATAAATTTTCCAAGCTGTGAACTTGGCTGGAATTACAGTCAAAAGTGACTCTGGGGCGACACCACCAACGCAAATATGATATGGTGTTCTCTCTTTTACACTCAGGGCAAAAGCCTTTTCTCTCAACGACACCCATCTTTTGTTGATCTGGGTTTCCCTTAAAGTGTTTTTGTTGGTCGGGCAGACATTAAAATGTCTCTTGGGGCTACATTAAGGTATGTTCAACCCCAAGCCGCCACCCAGTGCTTGCTGAAGAGAAACGCCAAAATAGCATGACGCTCTGACTCGGTCACGAGCTGCTCTGGACCTGCGCCAAGGCAAGCGTTCTGCATTTACCGCAGAATGCAGCAGTATGTTCTCCTTTGCGATATTCTGGAAGGAATGTTCCGAGCCATTTTGTTGGCAGCTCCACATGGCCTGAGATTTAATTCAGGACTGGGTTTTTCACAAAACCTACTTTTTTTACACAGTGACATCATACCGCTACCAAGAGGGATACTGATCCAGGGAGAGTCCGGGCTGTGAGGTACACCTCTAGCTTGCTGGCTGAGCTGACCAGGCCACGGGGACACACTGACTTGTCAGTACCCTGCTCATTTCTGGGGCTCTGGCAGCAGAAGCTGACTGCCTGGACAGGAGGCCTTGTAGAGGCAGGTGTTTCCGTTCCTCAGGAAAACGAAACGCTATTCCACATGGAGAGGCAGCCGGACCAACTGTGCTCATTTCGTGCAAATTAATACAGGTTTACTCAGCAGACGTTTCAGCACAGTACAACGTATTTCACATTCACATACATCTAAGTAATCAATTTAGCATTTAATTTATACTTAGCGGTATAAATTTTTAGTTTTTAAGATTATTCCACTAAATGTGTCAAATGGATGACATATGTAACAATAACAAAACTATAGCAATAATTATCACCATCATCTCTGACATCCCTGACCAGGATAAGCAGTTTGAAGATGGATGGATAGATGAGCTTATTTATTACTATTATTACTATAGTCTCAGTAGCTTTAGTGAGTCTACAAGCCAGGTGTGAAGACTGCAGAGGAGCCTGAGATGGGGGGGTTCTGGATGGGCTCGCGTGGCCTTTACCTCATCGGACTGCTCCCGGGCTTGGGCAGGTGAGGCTCTCCGGCACACGCTCAGGTGATGGCAGGGGTAGCTTATCCCAGAGGCCGCCAACGTCATCTGGGAAGCACAAAAACAAGCAGTATTCCCACAACACTGCTTAGTCCAAACTCTCCTGTCAGGGAAGCGTCTTGGAAACACGCCGGTCTAAGCTTGGCTGGAAACAACTTAAATGTCACCGGCTGTCCGGTACGTTAAACGCTGATAAGTAGAAATGTACCCTTGATTCGGTAATCAATGAAATCTGAAGACATGTCACCGCAGCGAGCGGCGTCCGCAGCGGCTTGCGGTTCACCCCAGCATACGCGGGAAGAGAGACAGGCTGAGCAGAAAGGAGGCCGGCCAGCGCCCAGCCTGCTAATTAACTCACAAACAGACCCTGGAAATGTCAGACAGCATTATCGCTAAGGGGACTCATTAAACGCTGCCGCTCCTGGCTCAGTCCCCAGAGTCGGTACTGCGTAACCTGGAGCCCAGGATGCCATGGGCCCCGGCACTCGCCGAACTGGATCTTGGCAAAAATGGAAGAGCAGCAGATGACACCGGGGATCCCGCATCTGGACAGCAGCTCACAGGCAAAATAAAACCACTTATCAGAATTTTAATGCTTTAAAGACTCTTAGGCATGAAGTTTGGAAAATATCAGGGGAGGGAATGAACAACGTAATTAACAGAACACACAGTCAAGCTAAAGAAGCTCAGTCAGCACTACCTAATAAAATATAGCATTAGCTCATTTTAATGGGTCCACTGGCTGGTGGCAAAGTGTGAAATGGGGAAAGTAAGACTTACAAAGTAGAATCAAACCTGTAATCAAAACAGTGTAAACCCTTCTCATGCACCCTGAGTGATTTATAAGCATTGTGTAAGTAAGGCGAGCCATTCTGCCAGATAATACATTGTGAAATCGGCCACTTGTTGAATAATTCAAGTTAGCTGCCGAAAGCTACAGTGAAATGTTGAGGGCCGACAGGCAGCCCTCGCAGGGGCCGGATAAGCAATGACACCATCGCACATAGAAATAAAGGGGTTTCGATGTGGAGGAAACACCCTACACTGTCATCTCACGTCGTTGGAAAGGCTGCGAAAGCCACAAAGCCCCAGGGCACACTCCGGCACAAAGGCCACTCCGTAGCTGCGACATCATTATCTCGAAGGAAAAAAAAAGCCATGACAAATCATAAACATACATGTCTGTTTATATTTAGGCCAGAAGAACAAACTTTCACTGTCTGCTACAGAATGGCTTTTAGCACACTCCACCGAACTCTGGGGCCAGTGACACAGACCCAGATAAAAGGAAAACTCCCTGACAGGGACCGGTGGGGGGCCGTAATCTTTGCCATTGTGATACAAGGCCGCCAACAAAGACCAGTTGGTAATTGTTGAATAAGAGGCCGCTTACATGCGACGCCAATTGAGCTCCAAAAGCTGATTGACTGCTGTTTTATGTGCCTCGCCGAGCACCCGGCCCCAAAAGCCGTGTGAACAGCTGTCTGGTCAAAGGCGTTACATCACCACCGGTTGTGAGATACCATGTGGAGCTCACGGCCCTGAAGAATGACGACAGAAACCCTGCCGGACTGCAGAAGACTCAGTGACGCCACAATGCTGAGGCAGGTCCTACAAACACACATGAACTGTTCATCCTCCAGTCTCGAGCCATATTTAAAGTGGACTGTTTAATAAGTGGGGATCAATGGAGTTTTATGTCATCTTAATAAATGTCCTTCAAACCAGAGCTGATCCAAAAAAATCACGATCCTCTGTGTTTGATCATCCTTAAACCCCAGAACGTCACGTATCGATTTCTGTAGCTGCAGAAATGGCAAAAGGCATAAAGAAAAACTACTGGAGGTTTGTCGACGTGGATGGCCTACCCCCCCAGCCCCTGACCCTCAGTGCTGCAGCAGGGCTGAAATTATGAACACGCGTGTGAAATTACAGGAGGCCATCAGCCAGGCTGTGGAAACCCACTTACAGAACCAGAGCGTCCCCCACAGGTGAACAGATGGCAGATAATGTTTCTTGTTACTTGCTCCTCATCAGAAAAGGAGGTGCAGAGAGCCGGGCCCCCGACCCAGGCAGTGGAAGTGCAGCGGAACACCTACGGCGGGCACTTTGCAGAATTGCTGAGCACACTGTTCACTGGAAAAAAGTCTGACTCCCGTGTTGGTTTTGGATGGGGGGGTTCTTAAGGTTTCAGCAGGTACACAGCTCAAGCCGGGAACACAACGCGATTCCTGATGGGAAAGAGCTATTCTGCTCTTCATAGAGGGCTCACTGCAGCATCTTCTGCACCAATTTAGCACAATGTTACAAACCAAACACAAAAAGAGATTGCCCTTTACTTACCAGCTATAATACAGGGGATTCCTAAATAAAGACTGTAGTCAGAACTTAAGGCATTTTAAAACACACATCACAGGCAGCTACTTGAAGCTGATGGATTAAAAACATAATATCAAACTTTCTAACCAAGGGAACCCCAGGTATGAGCCAACTGTTGGCTAGACCATTCCAAGAGGGAGAGACATAACAGCAATATTTTAAATCACAACAGCGATATTTACCTTGAAGGTAAAAGAAAAAACATACACAAAAAATTAAATGACATAATACATGACATCGCATCTGGCCCAAAGATTAAAAATAAGCATTTTATTATTGTTGTTAACAACAACAATATTATTATCATCATCATCATATTAATCCACGTATGACTTGCATACATAATCAAACAGCAATGCCCTTCCCGGACATCTTAACTTCTTTACGATTTTAAGTTAATGAGGATGAAGCCTTTTTAGTGTGAACTGGGTAGCAGAACTCAACGGGAAACTGAGTGTCACTGAAGCCCTGCGAAAGGTGTCCCCTGACAGAGGGCCCTCGCCTCTCAGGCAGCAAAGGTGAGCCTCCTTGCAGCATTAGGCAAGAGGACCCCACATCCTCCAGGGGTTGGAATCGCCATGGAAATAAAAGTTTTTACTTCTGCTGTTGATGGGAAAGGACCAGAATGAAAAGTTAAACACGCGGGCTGACGTGACCCACCCCCCCGAATGTCACCGGACAAGCGCGGCCCCGCAGGCCTTTGGCTGGGGGTGGGGGGAGGGGTCACCTCCCAGTGACCCTCCTTCGCTACCCTCTACAAAGAGTGGTCGCTTCTTTTTTGGATTCTTTTAATTAACACTTGCATTGAGTTGGGCCTCGGTAGCAATGCACAGAAAGGTCCCTGCTCTCCTTGGCTACTCCCCCTCTCTCTCTCTCTCTCTCTCTCTTTCTTCCCCCCTTTCTCTCCTGTCAGGGCCACTGTTTGGATTAGATTCCTGGCTGTGAGTGTGAGATAATTACCGCTGACAGCTGCACCGGCGAAACACAGAACCCCAACACCACCTTGTTCCACAAGCCTTTGATGGAGGCGGACAACAGAGCCTGAGAAACAGAAAAGAAAGGCGGATGGGAAGAAAGGGAGAGAAGCCCCACCCTTAACACCTGGTGGTCCCATTCAGGTTCCTCTTTGCGGGCTGCAGACATGTCACTCCTGATTAGTATCGGGGTCCCGCTCGCCCGTAACCAGAGTCCGGTTTCCTCGTCCTAAGTGACAAGGGGCCTCAGCCTTCCGGGTCAGTCCCCGCGTCCCACGACAGCCCGTCCCGCCCAAGTGTACGGGGGGAATTAACGAGGTGGCCGAACAGACCGAACTTCTGGGCCTGGAGAAACGGTGTCAATCGAAAGAGGATGTAGTGCTGCTGAGCTCTTCCACGCAAATCCAAAACCGGAGTGGGACGTTAAGGTAGAGCCGGGCAGCCAGGAGCCAAGAGAAGGGGACGAAACTCTCGCCGAGGCTCTGCGCTGAATGTCACCTGAAGAGAGCAATCAAACCAGGGGCCATGTCTAGGCTTATCCCTGAGCCCTGTCGCTACGGCAACCAGCCAGCCCAATAAGCCAGCGCGGGCCCGCTAAGTGGCGGATCCATAAGATCCACGGCCGGGAATCCGTGCGCGGCTCCCTCTGAGACCGCCTGCATTAATACATTAGCAAACACCCTGAAACACTGGATAAATGTCAGCAATTACGGGGAAAGAGTCTAATAAGGACGTTCAAGTTCCTGTCAATCACTCCCACAGGTAGCTAACTCCCCGACCATCCCTGACTTCAATTCCACCAAGTAATAAGCTGCTCATAACAGAGCCAATCAATCATCCGCCACAACAGTCAACATTAGCCCCCCTGAGAGAAAAAAAATTGTTTTACAACACTGTGCCTTTACGGGTGACCTGCTAGCATCCAATATTGCAAGGCCCACTGTGACTAACCAGAAAAAAGAACATATTACACACACACACACACACACACACTTATTTGCTTGCTTATTTATTTATTTATTTACTTACTTATTTATTTTCCCCCAAGCACCTTGGCCTGGTTGTGGGTGCCGACCCGTAATTTGGTTTTGCATCAGGCTAACATTTGGATGGAGAGCCACACCCAGGCCGAGGCTGTCGGAGTGAGTACAGCCTGTTCCTTGGAGGGGGCATGACACTGCCGCCCACCACAGGTGCTGAGTAAAGTGTACAGAACACTGTAACTGGATAAGCTTACTGAAACTTAACACAACAAAATGAAGCCAACCAAAGCATTACAACATAAATGCTTGACTTTACATGATAACGTTTCTGTATGTGCCAGGTATCGCACCCTTTGAGAATGAATTACAGCCCCCCTCCCTGTCCCTAGCCTGATTGTTGAGACAGGCAGAAAGCCTGCCCAGCAGGTCAATTATCAAATCAATCTAACCACTGACAACAAGCGGAAATAGCTTGTTAGAAACTGACAGCCACTTAGCCTGCAAGTTATGTGGCTCACAATGACATTTTAATGGGAGCGATAGTGTCACTGTACCATTTGTGGGAACACGCTATTATTAACGTGTCATGTACCTGACATGATGGTGGTACATGTGCTGAAGTCTTTTTTTTCTTTCTTTTTTTTTTTAAATCTGCTTACAATTGCAGTTAAGCAACAGAAGATAAATGAATCATATCAAGCATACCTGGAAGCTACTCCTAGCATCAGTCAGATCAAATGAAATCTTAATATGTTAAGCACAACAGAAACTGTCTGCAAAGAGTGTTATATTCCATTAAGTAAAAGCTGTATTCTAGTCAATTCTAACTGAAAACGTGTAACCTACTCCAATAAGGTTCATCCACCAGCATATTTCTAGAGTGGGGTGCTGATTTAGTCATTAGCTTCAAAAGCTCATCACGGTTTGATTAGACAAGATAAGAGGCTGAGCAATAAAAGCTTACATGCATTATCCGAAATGGATATGGGCGCTGCATAAACGGGTGGTCATTAAAATCAAGGAGAGCGGATGGGCACTTATTTGTTCCCCCCCCCCTTCTCCAACTGGTATCGAAAGTGCAAGAGAAAGAACAGACAAAGATAATGAACAGAGGGCGGACCAGTCATCCATTTTGACTCCTGGAAAATGTAATTTTAAGCCCTGCCTGCGATGTTTATTGGTACAAATCCCTGGAGATGAGGCGAGGTTAATGAGATATGCACTGAAACAGCTTGGCAGCGACGGAGCGGCTTTCGCTCTAATGCTGGGAGACATTTCAATAAGAGGCCGGGCCGTCGCAGCCTCATACCACAGGCAGCCCTGCTTTTTAATATTCCCCCCATAAGGGCCAAGGGTGCGCGACGTCCGCCGGCCAGGCACGTGCACACTGCAGCCTCCAGGAGGCCCTACAGGGCCAGAGAGCAAGGAGTTGGGGGGCGTGATCGTCACAGAAACATGAAGACAGGGGCCACTAGTCAACCCGAAAGGGAGGACAAGTATTCCAAAAAACCTAGCGCTGTTAGAAAGTGAGCTCATCAAAAGCACCTTCCCTGGATCAATTTACAAGGTTATGCCTGACTATTTAAACAAACTGGTGTACTGTAAATAAAGGAAAATTGCTTTTTCTTGCCAAACGACACCACTGTTTATATCGTCTTCTGTATCTGTTGTTCCATCCTACCATCCATACACACAACAAAGCTCATTACACATAACAAAAGAGAGTGTGCTTTTGTGCCGGCCCTGCGGAGAACAAGCGCGAGCCTCTTTTTTTTGGCATTGTAAGAAAGCAGCTGAACCAGTTTTCTGGCTCCAGATAACTTACATGATCACGGTGAGCAATTATTTCTCATTCAGCGCAGAGTAAATATTTGAAAATAAAATGAATTGAGAGAAGAATTGGACAACAGATTACATAACACAAATACAAAGTATACAACGTTCTGAGAAGTGTATGAGTGTTTTTTTATTAAGTGTGCAGGTCTTTCAGGTAAGCAGTACCCACCTGAACAAACAACTGACTGGGAAACAGAAATGAACTCCAATGAAAGATGCTTTTAACTAATAAAGGGATAATTAAAGCCGGTTTGACCTGCCTGACCCACTAAACCGTTGCATCATTATTCCACACTCCTTTTTCAGTTATTTTTAACGAAGAGGGACCCCTAAAATTCCCACTGAACAATTAGTCCATAAGCACAACAACAAATTTTTACTCTTAAGTGTTTTCTTTCCTTTTAAAGACAAATTTGCGTATTTATAAAGCATTAATAGGGACAACAGTCAAACTGATTTTGTCTTGTCTGAAACACTTTATATGAGACTGGGAAGTGCTTGGGGGGGGGCTTTTCACAATGTAAAAATGTTATAGCTGTGGGGGACAAAAACAGAATCCTAAAGAACAAGCACAGAATCAGCTATAAAATTAGGATGGGGGGGTGTTGGGATTTCACAGGGCTATGAACGTGAATGGGAGGCAGAGGTCAGCACCAGTAACCAGTGTGACCTTTAATGTCTCAATGAGAATGGGGGGGGGGGGGTGACACCTTCTGACATCTTACTTTAGGAAAGGGGACAATCTGGACACAATGCCATAAGGTTGTCATGATGGTGCCCCTTCCCTAGTGGACAATACTGTTGTTTTTTTGCCACTGCAAAACAGTAATGAGAGCGGTTATACAATAATGTCCCGGGTCCATGTCCTTCAAGCCACCTGATTCTTCTGTCCAACATGATTATTTCTCAGTATAACTTCATTTTCTTAGTGTTCATAAGCAGCTAGTCAAGTTTAATTAACCCATCTATTAAACACACTAAGAAATCCCTTCTTAACTATTCAGTACCACAGGTTAAGCTGGTGTATAAAATCAAAACTAGAAGGTCTTCTGTTCAGGGTTTTCAGGGAACACTTGGCTGGAGTGCTTAGTTGAGATCAAGGACGTATAGATGTGACAAATTCCAATGAATCATGCATGGCTGCCCCAATGTTCCCTTCAAAAAGGACTTGGCCACCAAAAGGCGGAAACGCTGAATTTCAGTGATGAAGACTGATGTCAGGTCACTTGAGATTAAGCGACTAGCAGATCCCTGCCAAAAGCAGGAAAATCCTTACACTTACCTTCACTGAAATGAGGCATGTAAATCAATCTCATTACGCACAAAAAATGCAGGGTGGAATATCAGATTTCTGAATATGAGATTGTTTGGAGGGGATATCCTTGGTCTATGCCTTTTAATGGGCCCAATGATCAAGTAACATAAATAGGCTTACCCAGGGTGCATCACCCTGTCCCCAAGTAAACACAAAGAAAATGCACTCTGTTGTCTATTGGTTTTCCCCACCTAGCACTGAGTAGGGTAGGCTGTGAACTTCAAAATGGCTAGCATTCACTAGCAGAGACCTGCAGTTTTTAACTGGGGTCTTCACGGTTGTAGGGAGTAGGACATCTCCAACACCTGATATCATCCCACAAGAACGCTAGTTTGGGCATGTGGCTCAGTGGGCTAAGCCACTGTATCTGTGACTGGAAGGTTGCTGGTTCAAGCCTGGCTTTGGCAGAATAGTCACGTCTGTGGACCCTTGAGTGAGGCCCTTAGCCCGCAGCTCTATGGGGGCCACTATGGGTGGCTGCCCTTCGCTGCCAAATTTGCTTTCACCTAAATATGTGACTTTGTGTCATGGAGAGCAATATGGGGCAGGCAAAAAGAGAATTTCCACATGAGGATCAATAAAGTATCATTACTATCACCATTATTATTATTATTATTATTATTATTATTAATGTGAAACATTTGCTAATGTTTATCAATCAGAAATAGGATAGGTACTTCCTGAGCAGTGTAAGAATTCTGGTGTGATGATGGATGAGAACTGTGGAGTACTGTATGGGTACGGGGCGTCGGCTCCTCACCGAATCGTCGGTGGCAGTAGCTGGCCATCCCTCCCACTGCTGGTGCCGGACAGGAATGTTTGTCAGATCGGAGATGTTTCTCTTCACCTGAGGAAGAAAGAGCAGAAGACATCCCTCAGCAGATCCCAACGAACCCATCCATCCATCCATCCATCCATCTACAATGCTTCTGCCAATTAAACATGATGTTACCATCTGGGACATAATTTGCAGGTCCGTCATTCTGACGGGAGCCAGGGGTAGACCGCAAGAATTATGCAAGCAGGGTGTGTGAGCTGTACCCATAGGAGATGAGAGCAGGGAGACAAAGGGACGTAGAATGATGGAAACGGCCTTCTGTTATTTGCATTCCGCAGATGCCAGCTTTAATTCCCAGGAACAACAGCCTCCCGCTCTAAAATGAACAGTATTTCCCTTCTGCCATTCAAGCGGGGAGCATCCGCACTTAATGACACTCGGGGCAAATACACAGTCCACAGGGCTGCCTCAATGCTGTGCCTGCGGTCACGGCCTCCGGGTTTGATACATGCCAATCTGATGTGAGGAGGCCAAGAGTGATCAAAGCGGGTGTCGGCAGAGCTCACTGGCCTCCGATTCTAGCGCATTACCCCTGCAGAATGCACAGCCCTGCGGGTGGAGAAACTGATGCAGAGCAAATGCGCATTTGTAGGTGGAAATCTCCGTCTGTACATAGCCAAATCCTCCCCAAAACACAAGGGGAGCAAGTTCTGGGTGACACCAAGTGACAAGAGCCAGGTACGTTGGGTTCAAGGCATGCCATGTACGTCAAGAAACTACAGAATGAGGTTAAAAAGAGGGGAACATCATAGGATAATGGACTCCGATTATCACTGGTGTAGGACAATGATATACTTGAAATAGTCTGTGCAGCATTTCAGGCTTGCACAAGAGTTCTGGAGTCCTTTCTGAAGTTCTTTCAACCTTAAAGGCGGCAGCCAATTCTGTCTGACCCCTACAAAATCCATCTGCCCTAGGTGGGTCTTCGAGTCATGTGGAAGCAAAGTCCAAGAAACAAGCAGTGATAAAAATGCATGTTTACCATTTTATACCACTGAAGTTTAACATCTAGAACGTTATAAATCATATGATCATTCCCAAAGTTCTCCAACTGCAATAAAAAAATGCAAAGAAATAGTTTAGGGGACTTAGGGACAGGGAACACTCAAGCCAGCTGAAAACTGCCCACCTGCTCGCAGGCTTCCCCAGCAGCTCTGCCTCGCTGGAACACACGCGTGTGAGCGCAGCCAAACACACACAGCGCCTTTATGAAGTGAGACGGGGTCAAGCGCGGTGGCGAATGTTATTACAGAGTGTAATATCTATGTTTGACCAAAGGGCTACAGGGATTTGGCCGGAGAGAGCTGACCGGCAGGCAGCCGTAAACAGCGGCTCACGGCTGTAATGAAGCGCCACGGGTCGCAGGTCGCGGCAGCCCGGGGGATACAAGAAACCGTGTCACCGCTGACAGCTGCCGCTGACTCCAACCCTCTACCTGGGCTCACCCACCCAACCCAGCAGCGGCCACCACGTCCTAAACACGCCCCCATATTGAGAATGCGTTCCATGCAAACGTAATTAGACTCCCGTGTACTCCCAAGTCGCCCTGCAGGCGAGGAATCTTCATGGCCTAAAGGGCCACAGACGGCAGGAACAAGCAGATGCATCCAAGGATGTACTGCAGTAAATTCGGAGGTCTATGGACAGAGGATCTCTGTAGAAGCAAATCCAGTTTGTGTGTTCAAAATGCTGTAGCTAGACCCTTACAGGAGCAGCATCCATTACGAATGACTAATGAGCACCACGGTGCCAAGGCCGCTGATGCTCTGAGGGATGTAACCCTGTCATTATCAGGAATTACATGCGACAGGGCCTTTATTACGTTAAACAACTCACGATCTGGCCAAGGATCAAAAGCTCTATGCACAACATGCCTTTGCACTTTTAAAATGATTTGGAAACATAACGGGTAAAATAATTACTGTTGACACTGCTGCAAACATTAACAAGCAATTCTAAAAAAGACGGGCAAAAGCATTTCTTTCTGAGCTTTTTAAGAATTTGGCAGGCCCTTTTCTCTGTAAGCACTGGATTATCAATGATCTACTGTATTAAAAAATAAATAAATAACCATCAGAAACAACCACTAACCTTTAATTTCTCATATTCCTTGAAAGTAAACAGCCCAATTCAAGTTAATCGATGTAACACAGGAGTAGAGTGAGCAAGTGATGGAATATAAATGATACAATAATCACAGAGGAAATGCAGGATTATGAAGGAGAACCAACAGATAAGACTAACTTAGGGGATCAGAGGACCAGGGTGACCCAGTCGCTTCAACATCACAGCCCATTCTGCACAGTACATCATATCTATTGTCCTGGTCTGGATCTAGCCTGTCCACCAAGGCAGAGCCATTTTTCTGCTCTAATAAATTTTTACCAATTCAGACCTAAACAGTGGGATGGAAGGGAGGACGAGACCTGACATCCACTACCAGCTGCCAGGTACAACTAGGCTCAGATTAAATCGAAAGAAGTGTCAGTAGAAATAACTCCAAAAATCTACTCCAAACTACTGACGCTCTTGCATCGACACCATGGGCATGGCAGGGCAGAGGAACCAGAACCGGTGAGCACAAATCACACTGGGATGCATACTGTCGTACTTTCAGCTGCTTGTGCAGCAGATGGAAATCCTTGTGGCCAACTCCTGCAAAACATAGTTAGCGACGTTCCCACCGAGTCGGAAGGCACAAAAAAACAAGACCCAAAATGCATCAAGCATTCGAGTACCGAGGTGGAATCTGACAGAAACGTCGCTGAGGCCAGTCTGAGAGCCGGCCCTCAAGATGACATTCATAGGCTTTTGGGGCAGAACAAAGCAGAAAGAATTGCAAATAAAACACGCCAGATAAGGAAAACACTCAGTTTGTTACCCTGTTTTTAACTAAACTGAATAGAGTGGGAGACAATAAGGGAAAATGATAAATGTTGATGAATCTGGTTTTTCCAGTTGTCGTAACACATTAGTGATCATAATCTGCAGTATTAAGGAATGCTGGAAGACCACGTGAAAGAAGAAACAGGAGCGGCTTTGGTTTTAAATACTAATCAAGAAGCAACTACTATACAAAGAAAGTTATGTAAGATCAAGCACATGCACAGCTGAGGGAGAGACCGATAAAATCTCTCATATTTATACTTTACAAGTACATGTATTGGAGAGGTGTTAGCCGCACACCCAGAGGAAGCAGGTCAGGTACTCCCTCTCATCCTCCTGGGTGCCCAGATCCTCCGATTACTTTGGGTGACGTAAACACAAATGGGGACTTGTAACTATTCGGCAGTGAACACTATTTCGTTCTCTGGGAAGCTCTCTTCAATCACATGCTGAAAAACACCTACCAATTACATGTCTCCCAGCGGAAAAGCATGCGTGTAAATCATCCAATGCCCAACGGACAAGTCCTAATAAAAGTCAAAGACTCAACACCCACTCGGTCTCATGCTTTGCCAATTCTATATCCAATAGGACAGATTTATATATGCCATACTTTAGAAATGCCAACAACCATAAGACAACAGACAGTTGCAAGATGATTGGAATGTTTAGCAATTCAGTCTGTATAAGATATAAAACTTACAAAGCATTTCTAAGAGTTTTTAGGCACACTACTGCACACTGGGGTATCAAGGTGCGTGATTAATCAATGTTACGAGGAGATTTAGTGAGATGGTCTGATCGGATCAGGGCGGCCGGCATCACTGCTCCTGGTACTGGATTAAGCAGAAAAGAAATGCAATTAACAATTCAAATGAAAACACACAGACAGAAAAATTCATAAGTTTCCGTCACCCTGAACTGCCAGATATTTCATTTCAAAATAACCTACCACGCACTCACACGACGACTCCGCAGCAAATCACCTGCTGTCTCTTGCTGCCACCTATTGAGCGGTATTTTAAAAAACTAAAAAAATAAAAACACCTTGAGTTGTGTTTCAGGCAGCCAAGCGACTACCAGCCACTGTGACTCTACTGGTACAAAAGAAATTTGTTTGAAAGAAGCAGTCAGAAAAGGCTGGGGAAAAACAAAAGCTACACAGACAGAGAGGATCTACTGGATCTATTCTGCTCTTCCTATTAAAGCTATTTTAACTGAGACCCACAAAGATCAATCTCTGCGTGAATATTCTCAAAATTACGAATCCTAAAGGGACAAAAATCGTAGTAGTCTCACCATTTCGTACGCCAAGTGCTAATCCACAGCTACGGTTCAATCAGAAAAGGTTACCATTAAACAGTCACAACCTTACCAGCACCAGATGCTGTGTATTCAGCCTCGTGGGCCCCCCCACCCCACCCCCAACATTTTTTTTGTTTTCCGTTCTCTTCTCCAGCTGCAGAGAGAGGAGCCCGGGGATGGAGAAATCCCCTGAACGACTTGTCTGGTCACGGACACTCTGGGCCCCATCAACCAGCCCTATTCTGCCCGGCACTTTCCTGGCAAACATTTGTTCTGCAGCTTAGCCCAGCCCCAGATTTTTGCCTGGGAATGCCAATCGGGGCCCAGGCCCCGAGATGGAGGCCCCGCGAGCGAGGGGAGCGCGGGAGGGAGGCCGGCCGACCATTCCCTGGGAGGCACCAGCCGAAGCCAGTCTTTGGCAAAGACAAACAAGGGGACCAGGCTGTGGGGCCATTGATATGCACAAGCGGAGGGAGAAGCGCGGCCTGATCTGATGCTAAGACAAAGGGACGGGCCCCCCAGCTGGGGGGTGGGTGCTGAGCACGGTGCACCTCTCTCCTTTAATTCACCATCCCATCGCATTTCTGATTCTGCCCATTCCCCCCCGCCTGAAATGGAAACAGCATCCATTGCTTTGAGACATCGAGAACCAAAAGAAAGATGTGTATCAGAGAGAGCCCACCATGCCGAGAGAGGGGTGCCATCTCACCTGATGAGCCGAAGCACTTGTATGTATGTATACTCTCACACACTCTCACACACACACACGCATGCAAGCTGATAGTGTACGAGGAGAGCCAGAGGGCCATGACGATGCTTTCTTCCCTCTATGGAGGGAGCAGAATGCCTATAGACATGCATGCACAGGCAAACAGGGGCCCAGTTTGTTCCTCTTTGTCCATCTCCAGCCCCCCGCCAGGCTGCTGGTAACCCCCCCTCCCCACTCATGACAGAAACCCCTCCCTGGTTCCTGTAATCCCAACAGAAACACTTAAGGATCACAGTAGGTGCTCATCAAAACCATCTGCCCGGGAAGGAGAGGCGAGCCGGCAGTGCGCCGCTGTAGGATTAATCTCCTCAATTAGCACCGTTACAAACGCGTCAAGTAGGCCCATCGCTGGGATGGTCAGGAGGCCAGGGGAGCCCGGCCCAGCCCGGCCCGGCCCATCTGGGGAGAGTGAAGGCCAGGCAAACAGGCTCCGAGATCGACGGCCATCACCGCGGTCAAGGGATGCGGAAACAATAAGGAGGCCCTCTGAGTGAACTCAAGCCCTGGATGAAAAGCAGCGTTCGTGCCCTGAGCGGATACGGGATTGACCCGCGTTTCGGTCTGGTTCAAGGACCGCATTATGCAAGCACAAGGGCCCTGACATGGGCTGAGCCGGAATGGCCACAGTTCACAACACCCATCTAAACAGTAATGTGTCGGATCCCAACCCTCAGAGCAGTCAGGAAGACAATCAAACCTGGCCTGGATAACAGTTACAAGATCGCATTTGATAATCAAATCAAATCAAAAAACTATTTGTTCCTGAGGGGCAATTCGAGGCATGTAGATCAGTGTTGCACAGACACAGAACCAGACATTGATAATGGAACAAGCGGCTATGGAGAGTTACAAAGAAACTTTAACTATGTGGTAATCAGTTAAACTCATTTAATTCTATTTCTCATTTAATTTAAATCAAACAATTGACAAAATATAGCTAGCCACAAGGGCTGGGCAATATGACGAGATTGGGGATGGCGCAATATTTTTTCTGATACCGTTATTAAAATTGAGTATCTGCCTACCACTTTGAATTTTTTTCCTATCTATCAACTACTAATCATTAAGAAAGATATCTGTATAAATATATTTCAATTATTATGGCAAATTATCTGCAATAAATGTTCTAGCCACATTGTTTAGGCATATTAATCATAGGAAAATATAACAGTCATGTTGCTGAAATCTATGCCGCTACGCTACAGGAAGAAATCCACGGCCAACGTGATTTACACAAGTCTGCTGCTTTGTTTGATTCAGTAACTTTCACAAAAATGAAGATATATTTCTTAAAGTGCAAATCATGTAATCTGCTGCCAAAATAAAATAAAGAAATCAACATAAAAATACCACTGTATACCGCAAGAAATTATTTCTAGTCAAAAAAGTACTTACTGCCCAAATAAATAGCTTTAAACATTTCTTTTGACTGCCTAAGATTTTTGCACAGTACTGTATATTTTGTACTGGAGACTTGTATCTGGGCAGTAAGTACTTTTTTGACTAGAAATAATTTCTTGTGGTATACAGTGGTATTTTAATGATTTTTTTAATGATTTTTAGGCAGTCAAAAGAAATGTTTAAAGCTATTTATCTGGGCAGTAAGTGCACATTTGCACAGAACAAAAAAACACAATTTAACATTAGAACATATACAAATTAAGAGTAACACGATAAACACTAGTAAAAATTTCTTCTGCTC
>JAODLD010000038.1:9781863-9792219 GCA_026781065.1 Mormyrops boulengeri
CAAAAGTGCACTTACTACCCAGATAAATAGCTTTAAACATTTCTTTTGACTGCCTAAGACTTTGGCACAGTACTGTAACTCAGATTGCCCTTTGTTGCAGCGGCCATCTTCAATGTTTACTTTGCCCAGCCAACCAACAGCATCCCTACAGAGATAATAAATTCCCATCATTCCCTCCTCCAGTCCCTGTGTTACATTGGCCTGTTTCCTCTTTCCAGCAGATGCACTTATCTAATGATGTAGCAATAATCAAATATACTTACAATTTTACCTTATACATAATGGAAAATCAAACTGACAAATCAAACTCTACCAAAGGATGACCGAAGAGGAACAAGGTTAAGTGTCTAGTAACATCCAGTAAAAAACAGGGTAATGTTCATCAACAAGTCAGTTACTGCACTGAAAATTCTCCTAATACATTGTGACCTCGGCACATATTAAAAGACATAACACATTTAGAAGAGAACAGGTGTCAACCAAAGTGCTGCACAATAAAATCAATTAAGGCAAGACAAACAATTAAAACCGAGAAAAGGTTACGCAAGTAATGTCGAAGGAATGTAAAACTGAGGTCAAACTAAAAATGAAATCTAAAAATATTTATATGACATTTTATGTATTCAATCATATACACCCAAAAACAGCAGCGAAAATATGAAATTTAAAAAAAATCTCTCAAGCAATTTGTAGCTTTTTAGGAGGTGCAATAACACCATCATTTACAAACCAGGAATTTCTTCTTTGAAATCTGAAGGCATTATAGAAGGTGGGGCGAAAGAAACTAATGAATAAAACTGTTATGTCAGCACAATTATCCAATTTAGAGCAAAGGGTGGCCACACCACGGTAGCACAGCTCTGAGAACAGGAAGGCGCACCTTGGAGAGGTCTTGAAGGATAAGGTTTCATAAAACCGAAACTGGCCTCTTGAAGGGAGAGCGCCAGGAGCCGACTGACAGCACCCGAAAAAGGAATAATTTGTTTTCGTTAAGGCCCCTCGTCGTGTGAGAGAGGTACCGTGGCACGGCGGCGAGGGCCGGACGGCAGCCTCACATCCCGACACAGCAGCCGTCTGTTACCGTGCGGCCAGCTGCAGCACAGAATTACAGCCAGTCATCACATTTGCAGGTGCACCTAACCACTAGAAAGTGGCCTGTGGGCGTGGGCCCCTGGCAGGGCACCAGCCATGCACGCTTGTGTTTAGAGCCTGCCTCTTTGAAGGAAAGGGAAATGCTGCAGCAAGAGACACAAAGACCCCTTTCGGTCTCACCTCAAACCGTATCAGACAAAACTGCTGTCATTTTTTAAATATGTATTCTCTGAGTTGACTGCAAAAATACCAGAACTGCACAACCTACAAACAGCTGTACTATATTGTTCGCCATTTTGCTTGCAGTTACTAACTAGTATTTGGCCCAGATTGTTGCCTGTCCAGTGACTTCCAGTGTGCTCCCTGGGATGACTTCAGGCTCACCACAGCCCGGCACTAGATAAAGGGTTATGAAGCACTTACTTGTATTTGCCAGTACAAATACAAAGTACTTATACTGGCAAATACCAAGTGCTTTGGTACCCAAAGGCCCACAACACAACTACATAACGTAAAAGGCAGTGAGACGTGCCCTTATCTCATGACTAATTTCACACACTTGTGTGCCGTTCAAATTATACAGTGAAAAATCTGCGCAAAACAGTTACTGTGCAAATTGCCCACCTATCTATTTTTACAACTAGATGAGAAATACCCACAGACATATAAAAATAAACAAAAACTTTCCAAGTATTACAGTAAGAACAACTTACTGAAGGCATGCATTTTCCATCTGATTTAAAGTCTGTGGCAGAGAGGAGACCAATCCAAAGTAATACAGCACTTAAATAAACAGACTGCACTACAGAATAGCAGATTGAGGTGTTTTACCACTAGTTAACTATCAGTGTTTCTATTTCCCAGCTACATCTGCTGGTGGGTGGGTGACACAGCAATGCCACATGGCCAAAACTGGCACCATGACGTGGAACGTCAGGGTCAAGGCATACATATCAAACAGCGCCTTTGTTCAGACTCAAAAGCAGGATTTCTTTTTTTTAAAACCTCTAAATAGGGGTGCAACAGCACACATCAATTTCACAGTTCGATACAATCCTCGGTTTTTGGTTCATGGTTCAGTGTAATTTTAGTACAGCGGGGAAAACAGAATTTGTTTTGAAATTAATTATTATTAAAACAGAAAACACAATTAGAAACAGGCCAAAGACGCGTTGGCGTCTATTACCAAATATGGTAATGTATTTGTAGCGATAAACACCCCTATAGCCACAGTTATTTTTTTGGCCTGGTCTTAATTTCCTGGCAAAAGCACCTTAAATGCCACAATGAGACTAACTTGCAGAGGCGGTTACTGCCGTGCTCACACACACTCTGATGGTGTCGTCTCAAATGACTTAGCATGTTGGACGTGTTTCCAGCAGCATATCAGAGTTCGGTATAACCAAGCACAGACAGCCTTGGGTCTTGGTATCATCTACTTCTCTCTCTCCAGTTTGGTTGGGAAACCAGAATGTTCCCAAACTGTTGCTTATGACCGACTTATGAGCATTAGCTGTTTGACATGTTGAACGTCTATTTGTAAATTGAGGTTCCATCAGTGTGAAAAGCTGAAGTTTAATTTAAAGTAGGACTTCATTCATTCCAGCCATACACAGGTATACAGTGGTATGAGACATTGTTTCCCCAAACCACGATGGAACACAAGACATGGGGGGGGGCTGTATGTACTCAATTATAGGGGTGAAGTGCAGATTAAAACAGTGCACGACGCAATACAGAGTGTATTCATTAGAGCTATCGCTTTTTTTCAAAAATCAAGTTTGAATGAATTTCAAATATCAGGCAATTCATTTGAATATACAGTAGAGTCTCGCTTACCTGACCTTCACTTATCCGACATTCCGTATTATCAGACGTCCCACCGCAAAAAAACACCAAAAAAACGCATCAGCAACAAGAACTGCAAGTTGCGAGCGTGAGCGAAGTGTATTTTTTGTTGCTCCCGACTCTACCGCAGCCAATTAGTTACCCCGACTGTACAGTCGCGCGCCCGTCTACACTAACACATGATTGTTAGGTTCGTAATGTGTAAAATTATAACATAGTTTGACGTTTAATAGGCTTTTTCTTAACACTTCCCATTATCCGACATTTTCGCTTATCCGACGTTCTGCTGGCCCGTTTATGTCGGATAAGCGAGACTCTACTGTATTCGAATACCTGCGACACCCCGCCAAAAAAAAATGCAGCACAGAATCATTCTTTTCAGTATTTCATTAACAGCCTGTGCGACGTCACATTTGTACGGACCCCAAGAGGTCGGGTGGGAAAATATTTTTTGAAACAGTTCTGCGTTCTCTCTCAATAGTTTTACATTCCCATGCAATACTTTTGCAATCCCTCGCAATAGTTTCATTTAAACTGTGTTCATTTAAGAGTACAAAACATACACTATACCTCATATTGCTAAACGTATTGGGACTTTACACATACATGAACTTTAATGATATCCCATTCTTAATACATAGGCTTTAATATGGAGTTGGGCCACCCTTTGCAGCTATAACAGCTTCAGCTCTTCTGGGAAGGCTGTCCACAAGGTTTAGGATTGTGTTTATGGGAATTTTTGACCATTCTTCCAGGAGAGCATTTGTGAGGTCAGGCACTGATGTTGGGCAAGAAGGCCTGGCTCACAGTCTCCGTTCCAATTCATCGCAAAGGTGTTTCTATCGGGTTGAGGTCAGGGCTCTGTGCAGCCCAGTCAAGTTCCTCCACACCAGACTTGCTCATCCATGTCCTTATGGACCTTGCTTTATGCAGTGGTGCACAGTCATGTTGGAACAGGAAGGGGCCATCCCCAAATTGTTCCCACAAAGTTGGGAGCATGAAATTGTCCAAGATGGCTTAGAATGCTGCAGCATTAAGAGTTCCTTTCACTGGAACCAAGGGGCCAAGTCCAAACCCTAAAAAACAACCCCACACCATAATCCCCCCTCCACCAAACTTTACATTTGGCACAATGCAGTCAGACAAGTACCGTTCTCCTGGCAACCGACAAACCCAGACTCGTCCATCGAATTGCCAGACAGAGTAGCATGATTCGTCGCTCCAGAGAACACGTCTCCACTGCTCTAGAGTCCAGAGGCGACGTGCTTTACACCACTGCATCCGACGCTTTGCATTGCACTTGGTGATGGAAGGCTTCCATGCAGCTGCTCGGCCATGGAAACCCATTCCATGAAGTTCTCTACTCACAGTTCTTGAGCTAATCTGAAGGCCACATGAAGCTTGACGGTCTGTAGCTATTAACTCTGCACACAGTTGCCAACTTCTGCACACTGTGCGCCTCAGCATGCGTTGTCCCCATTCTGTGATTTTACGTGTCCTACCACTTTGTGGCCGAGTTGCTGTTGTTCCCAATTGCTTCCACTTTGTTATAATACCACTAACAGTTGACCGTGGAGTATTTAGTAGCGAGGAAATTTCAAGAATAGACAGACTTATTGCACTGGTGGCATCCTATCACGGTACCACGCTTGAATTCACCGAGTTCCTAAGAGTGGCCCATCCTTTTGCAAATGTTTGTAGAAACAGTCTGCATGCCTAGGTGCTTGATTTTATACACCTGTGGCTATGGAAGTGATTGGAAGACCTGAATTCAATCATTTAGAGGGGTGCCCCAATACTTTTGGCAATACAGTGTAGAATTAATCAACTAATAAGTATAAACCTAAACAATACAGATGTGTCTTGTTAAGTTTGCTTTAAGCATTAAACTAAGGGGGACAATGCACACCATGTAACTTTCATGTGTGTGTTTTTATACGTATTTATTAAAAATTGCACTGTGCTCAGTGATCGCCAGTGACTAAACAAGACAGCGGGGCTACTGAATGTGAAGTGCACATACAAACAGCAAAATATTAAGTACTGAATATAAACTTTCTGTACGTTATACAGTAAAAAAAAAATTATAAATAGACACGTGGTATGTAAGTTACCTGTACATGATATAGTGTTACTATACCACCAGGTAATGTAGCAGCAAATAAGTGTAGACATGCCAGTAAGAGAAAAATCAAAGCGGCTGGTAGAGTGAAGAGCTGGTGCTGCTCACTTGGATGAGGAACTTCAGAGATCATTTGTTTCATTGTGCGTATTGAACCAAAAACGATGTACCGAACGGTGCACAATGAATACAAGTACCATCACAACCCCGCCTCTAGAACATGTTCATTCTTTTCTGTAAGTAATAAAGCTATTACTGGGGATTTTTCCCCAAACACTGAAGCCATCCATCCATTCACAGAGCATAGCAGCCCAAAAAGCCCAGATCCTTTCAGAAATTAACCATCTATATGTCATGTTAACAGCTGTTTGTCTGTCAGACACAATCAGCTCAAAGGCCAGCCCTCATTCCTTCAGAGTAAATTTTGCTATTCTTACCAAAGATCCCAAAGGAGACAATATATTTACATATAATATCCAGAAAGTGTGAGCCAGTAGGTGGCAGAGTGACAAGCACAGAAAACACTGGTGACAGGTGTTAGGATGTGTGTTAAGACTGCCTACCTGGACCAGGCCAGAGGAGCATGAACCGCAGACCCCGATTAGCCTACTCTTCCCACTGAGTTATTCAGCAATGACTGAGGGGTATTTATTGTGTTTTTTCACATTTTTAATGGTATTACTACCATTTTGTGCCTAATGTTGCTCACTTCTACATTTGGTTTAGCTATTTAGAAATTCCTACTACCCAGCTGAACTTGTGGTCCTAAGCTTGCCCTGCTCTTGATGGGTCGGTGTTTATTTTTAAACATTGTACTTGCTGTTGTCTCTTCAATGAGGAGGATACCAGGACATGAACGGAACATATAGGCAAGATAAACCAGGGACGAAGGTAGAAGTGGCACCACCAAGAGATGTTTCCATGGTTATAGGGGGCTCAGAGTGAAAGGTACAAGGTAGGGTTCCCTAGTTCCGGTCCAGGAGGGCCAGAATCCAACAGTCTGTACATTTTCTTGTTGAAGCTTCCAGGGTCCCAAAGAAGGTGCTACTGAAGACCAAGCAAACTGGGGAGTGTTCTAGATCCAGTCAGGTCCTTGGTGGTGAGGTGGTGATTTGGTTAGCATGGCCAATGCCTTGGAACATCTCAGAAGTTCAGGCTCAAATACTGCCAGAACCTGCTCTGCACCTAATATTCAGATGATGCTGCTGGTATCAGTGCTGGCCCCCGTGCTGGGGGGGGGCACATATGGTGGCTGAATATTCTGACAGCTTCTGAGCATACTTGATATCAGTCAAGGACCCTACGTTTCAACTGACCACCAAGCTGTCATCACCCATTGTGATACAGCAACAAGCCAATCGGCAGCAGGACTGCCAAACTCTAGACTTAACATCCTGATCCTGGGTGGATTCAGTCCATCTCATGCACTGCTACCTGATTCTGTCCCTTCAAGTCCAAATAAAACAGTACTTCCCTCATGAGTCACCCATTGGTCGAACCCCTGGACTGCTACCAGGCCCACAACTGCCTATTCTTCAGCACTACTGCTGGCACCGGCCAGGTTTTTGTTCTGGGCGGCTTACAGGCCATGTGGGCATAAACTGAAGGGAGGAGACGAGTGACACGGAAGGAGGCTGAGCTGGCTTAACGTGATCAGCTGTGTCTCCGTAGAAACTGATCACACACCCTGGTCAACAAGTGTTTCGGCCAGTAGGACGCTCATCAGGCAGCTGTCCTCATTACGGTTTAAACAGGCCCAGCTGGGCGGATATGAGGGAGCAGGCAGTATGAAGTGTACTCTGGGTCAGGTGTCATCTACACAAGGGTTTGGGAACATCGTGTCAGGGTGGTTTTCCCTGACCTTTCCACTGTTTAGTTTGTATTGCTTTAAAAGGGACCTCCAATCCATTTAGCGTTTACCGCATGGAATAATAAGGTCTCTTTGTTCCGGTAACCCCGCTGAGCCTGCGGTAGACCTCACACCCGCAAACACAACAACAAAGGCACACACTGTGACACACTTAAGTATTAAATGAGCTGGAATTCAGAGTAGGTTATCTCATCTAAAATAAAAATTTTGAAAGTGCATAGTTTGTCAGAAAAGCATAAATAATATATTAAACAGTAGTCGATATTAAATGTGTGTAAGCCAGTAAATGATTCTTTTCTGTAAATAATGACCAGAAAACAATGATTCATTTATGTGTGTGGTTCTATTTCAAATAAGCCTAAAGTTAACCTCATTCTTTAAGTACTGATGTCTTCATTTTCCAGAATGTGTCTCAGCAAATTTAAATGTAACAAATTTTATTTCAATTGTGTTTCTTCTTCGGTCCTACAAATGTGGTTAAAAACCAAAAGCTTACCACTAAATCCCAGTTGTTCAGTTCCAGTAGAGTGATAGCTTCTGCTATGTTGTCAATACCAGTGCAAGCCTGAAAAAACAAAGAAAAAAAATCATTTAGATCCTCTTCAAGGCACGTTTTGGTGCATGGTGCAATAAAAAGGGGATATGCAGGTACAGAGCTGACAGGAGAGCCACACAAGCCCAACAGACCCAAGACGATGTCCATAAAACTCAATCCTCCCAGCACAAAGACCAAGGTCAGAAGTAGCTTCTGCGAGGAAACAAAGTTTGCAGAATCAAAGCCAACTGAACAGAATTGCTCAGAAAAACAATGAAGTCATGAAATACACAAAGGGCTTACACCGATCCAGGCCCAATAGGTGACCTCCCTCTGAAGTGCTTACCGATTGGCTGATTCAAAGGGATTATAGTACAAGTTAGAGTAATGGAAGCAGTAAGTACTGAAGTGGCAGTGAAGAAAGGGACAGCTTAACAACTACAACATCTTTTAAAAGAGGAGATACTGTGGATAAATGAGGTAAAAGAACGTTGGTGGGTTGGCGGCTAGTTTTGCTGATTAAAGTCCGACTCGTTTATTTGGCAATATAGTTTTTCATTGTTTCATTTAAGTTAATTTTTTCCATTAGTTTCCATTTTCCTTTCAGTTTTATTTGACAGTAATAAAACTGGTCCCAACAAGCCAGACTCGCACGAACGCACACACTGGCACAGTTATTCAACACAGAATAAGCCCAGATTCTAGACTAAACATTTTCTCTAATACTTATTCAATGGAGATTCTGAGGTAGGAAGCTGACAACTTCATGGCTTTAATAATGAGTGTATTTAGCAACTGCAAAGACAAAAGATATTAAGAAGCTCTCCTTATCAATAGCAATTTAATAAACATAAGTAGACACTTATCGTGGGGTTTCGCCTTTTCTGGCAGTCCATCATCCAGAATAATCCCTGTGTGTTTTCCCTTCTGGTGCTTGTGTATCGCACTAGTGCTGTGTGGTATGCCATCGAAACTTTGCACAGTGTAAAACCACCTTTTTGTCTCATGAACTATTCCCATAATTACGCAGTGATATTAAAGGAAAACGTGTTATATTGGTTTGAAGCATTTCAAAAACCATAAAAGTAATTTCATTAAAATTTTAAAAACGATGCGCCGATTTAAAATATTGATGTCGCCGTATTTTCAGCGTTGACGTCATCGACTACGTCGACTAATCGCGGCAGTCCTACTAAGCTTACACACCATGCACACTGTCAGACATACCCTCTGATTTAAGCACAGCTGTTTGGATCTAACCAGGAAGGGAGTGACAGAAATGCTCGTCTGACAGCCAAAACTGACATTCTTCAGTGTTCAATAAAACCACGCTGCACTGAAAATATAATCCCTAAAGCCTGCAGGACAACAGACTTCAATGACACTTCTCACAGAAAAAAATCCAACCAACCCAATTTAGCATTTAAATATTACGAAAAGAGCCTAGAACCCAAATTAACACTGCCGCGAATAGTCGACATTGTCGATGACGTCGACATTGAAAATGGGTCAACATCAATGTTTTAAATCGACGCATTTTTTATTTATTTTTTTTATAAAATTTCCTACATGATTCCTAAAACACTTCAATTCATTACAACAAATGTTTTCCTTTAATATCACTATGTAATTAAGAGAGTAGTTCAAATTATCACAAAATAAAAAGGTGGTTTTACACTGTGCAAAGTGCAATGGCATACCACAGCAGAACTCGCGCCATGCTGAGAACCTGAAGAGGGAACACAGGCATTATTCTGGATGATGGACCGCTAGAATGGGCTAAACCATGTTTATTAAATTACCATTAGTACGGGGGTCATTTTAATATCTTTACTTGTAGCTGCTAAATACACTCATCATTAAAGCCATAAAGTTGTCTGTCTGCTACATTACAACCATCACTGAATAAGTGTTTGTGAAAACATTTAGGCTAGAACCTAGGTTTATTCTACGCTGATTGACAGTGTGTATATTCATGCACGTTGGGACCAGTATCATTACCGTAAACTAAAACGGACACTAAATAAAAGAAAATAATTTATGAACAAATAAAAATGAAAATCATATTTTCATTTTAAAAAACGTGTCGGACTTCAATATGCAAAAAGTACCGCCATACTACCTTGTTTAACCACAGTATCTCCTCTTTTAAAAGATGTTGCGGCTGCTGATCTGTCCCTTTCATAATCACGACTTCAGTGCTAATCAGTGTCGCATGTGGTGTGCGCCGCTAACCGAATTTAATAAGCATGAAGATACGCCGAATTTATACAAATTACTAACTTTTGGGCATCACAATATGCATCTCATTAATATTTTTAGGCATACTACTAATCTGCTTATCGAATTGAGGGTGAAAATAATGTCCCATAAAGTGTTGAAAAGCCAGCATACATTATCCAACAATTTGTTGTGAAAATTAACTTAAACTAAAAGGTCAAGTTAATTATCTGGAGGAAAATTAATCATTTTGGTTAATCAACCTATTGATAAAATACTCAACAGATTAATCTATAGAAAAATCGTCAGTAGTCGCAGCCCTGACACAAATCACATAATACTTACACATAAGTACAATAGAATGGGGATTTAAATTGAATGATGAGATTGATATACCACAATAAAAGAGTATTACAGTAGAAGGTCTTGAGAAAAGGCAGAAATCAGGTGCTGAAGTCTTGTCGCCCACCCAGTCACACTGATGCCGCATTGAAATCCTCTCCCTCTGCCTTGGAGTGGATTTCCAATAAATGTGCACTGGTTCAGCTACAAGCATGAATCCCTACACCTGGGTCCCTGTCCTCAGCACTGCTCTGCCCCCACCCAGACCCCAGGTACCAGTAAAACAAATCAGTCCGTGGTCGGGGGGGGGGGGGGGGGGGGCGGGGG
>JAODLD010000038.1:9792319-9805158 GCA_026781065.1 Mormyrops boulengeri
TTTGGGCCAGCTTTTGATATCTCTGTCGGGATGATGTACTTAATTAATTGATTTAGTTTGCTGGTTGTGAAATTTAAGAAGATGCTTTAAAAATGTTATATTTTTGTTTACATAACTATATATCAGTTCTTTAACAGGCAGTAAGACTAGTACCTGCCAAGTAGGGAACCGACTGTGAAGAGCAGCAGAAGGGCAATGTAAGAACCCCATCCAAAGCCCGAGTCCTGCTTCTCCATTAAGAACAAACCCAAAACATGGTTCCTCTAGGGAGACACCTTTGGAATAACACAGCCCTGTCCAGTTCTGACGAATGCCGAGAAATTCCCCAAGAGCACAATTGAGAATAGTGAGAAATGGAAGAATGTTTTTATAAAAATCTCATATCATCAACCTGTAGGAAGAAGAAACCCAGGAGGTTTCACACACACACACACACACACACACCGAACTGTAAGGGCAATGGGAAGCAAATAAAAATGGAAAAGGGACAGAAGGAGATATATATGTATTTAGCCACTAGATTTATGACAAAAATGTACTTTGAATTAACACACTGACAAAGACATTTCATTAAATCACCCTTAGACAGAAAAGTAGGAGATCCATCATTGCCTTACATATAAAATAACAACCATCATTAAAAATTGAACTACTAAACACGCACCCAGGGGTAGGGTTAGGAATAATTTTAGTAACGCTTCTCAGAACAGCATACTACAGATTAACGTGAAAGTTTCAGGACAATTGCCTTTAACAATAGGAAAGTTGTGCGGGCGATCAAAGGTTTTGCTCGGTATGAGCTATGAGTGCAAAAATTTAAATAAATCATATATGGACAGGTCACACCAGTGGTGATCGACCACTGCGCCGACACAAAACAAAGCCTACTGCTTACAATCCCGACCCTCACCCCTGGCAAAACGCGCCGACAAACTGTAGCAGATTAAACCTGAAATTCATTTGACACCTGGAAAAAAATCACCATAAGAACTCAGCCATTAAAGTACGCTTACACACCTGTCCGTCTCTGACAAGCTGCTCCCGAAAACATCTGACAAACAGTAAATACGGTTACACTGGCATGGAACTTTATGCACTTTAATGCAGTAATTTTTAAAACTGCATCAAAGTTTGCAATCTCTAAACCGGACCTGCAGTGTCAGACCACATAACCCAACTTACGTCACCTTGTTTTAATGACTGTAGTTAGTTAACAGACCAACTACACAAAAGGCAGGGAGTCGGTGGTAACTAATCCGATCCACAAAGATATGCTTATTTTACTTTCTTTTTTTGGGTTTCTACAGACACGTGTTCACGGTTAAACCCTGACACCCGGCTGTGAGCTGCCGTCCTTTCTTTAAATCTACCATCGAAAATAAACATACACCCACTTAACAATTAGCACACTCGTGGTTTAAATAGCCACTTCTTTGACCAGGACAGGAGGTACCATAGTCAGTCAAGCAGCTACGCTGCCTCAGTGACCAAGTTTCACATTTGAACACATGAACCTGCAAAAGGGGAAAAACCCACCTGAAAGTCGGCCAGGATCATTTCTCTGTTCATGTCGCTACCGCTACCGCTACCGGAGGCCATCGCAATGACTGGCTTAACGTTTGCTCTATTGCTCTCTCTCTCTCCCTCTCTTTCTGAAGCAGAGGGGGGACTCGGGTTTCATATACAAATGTCGTCGGAATTTCACAGGGAGAAGGGGGATTAAAAAGACACCTGCCGGGAAACGCCACACTTAGTGCAGTGTTGTGCGGCTCCGTATCTTTTGTGAGTACGAGGGTTCCGTGAACGTCACTTTTTTATCCGCGTCCCTCACGACGTCGTCGTCGCTTTACGGCAATTCGTAAAACTGCGTCGCACAATAAAGACGTGGCCTTCTCCGGCACTGTTAAAGGCACAGGCCACACCGAGCTGCAGCTCCTCATCCTAGTGTTCACCGGGCAGCCCTGCTTCACACAGAATTATACATGCCCCTGTCATCCGTCATTACATCGTCAAATGTGTAGTAGAAATTGAATAAATAAAAACCCAAACAACATTTGTTAAACGCCATAACTTAAAACAAGAATAACTGGAAAAGTAGGCCAGCCTATAGGTGGCACTTAATAATTAATATGATTCACAAAGATCCAGCGAGTACATTTTTAGGATTCAGGTGTTATCATTGCATGTAATTTTAGTGCAAGATTATACCAGAGTGGCTTAATAAACACAACTGTTGGACAAACCTGTCATTAAACATGAGGAATTTATTGTGATTCGGTATTTAAAAAAAAAAAAAAACTTGTTCGGTGACAACTGGATTACGTCAGTCAACAGAAAGTACTATGTTGCGTATAGATGTTTGATGAAGGGGTACTATTATTTAAATTATATATTGAAGAAAATTGTATTTTCTATCATGCTTGTAGTAGCAGACTACTGTGCAATGCCAAAAATCATTCATCCATTTAGTCACTCATTTTCTGAACTGTGGTTGTGGGGCGTGGACGTGAGATGGAGAACAACCCTGGATGGGGCACCAACCCATCACAGGATGCTGTCTCTCTCTCACACACACACACACCTATGGGCAATTGGGTAACTCCAATTAGCCTCAGCATGTTTTTGGACTTGGGGGGGGGGGGGAGCAGGAGTACCCGGAGGAAACCCCACGACCACATGGGAAAAAACATCTTAACTCCAGACGCATAGAACCCAGGTCCCAGAGGTGTGAGGCGACAGCGCTAATAACTGCCTTACCGTGCCACTCCTGCCAAAAATCAATCGGACCTAATTTGAAAATATTTCAAAACAAATCGCGTTGCTGTGGGATTTTGTATGATTAAACGCGTGTTCTATGTGTCCTTTTTGCACAATAACGTAGTAATAAAATACGTCCATACGGTTAAATACTCCATACCAGCATGAAATTTAGTGCGCGCCCCTATAAGATGTGCGTGTGTGTGAATAACAGAATTCTGCAAACCGCCGTCTCCGTTGTCAGGGACGCATGCGATGCAGAAACACGTGTCTTGTGTACAAGCAGGCAAGCGAGAGATGTCCTTCGCTGTTTCATTTCACCCATCGCTAAAAAGTTTCATCCCGCAATCAGTTCATATATGTGGCCTATCTGAGTTGTCTGAAGTGTGATTTTTGAAAGCAAAACTTCGACCGGTTCAAGTATCAATAATAGTACTGTTTTGTGGTCATTTGATGACATGTTCTTATTCTTCAAGCGTGGTGGGCCGTGCCGAAACTCAACATCACCGGAGTGCTCGCTCTGTGACAGCTGCAGGCGAGGTACCTCAGCCCGACCTCGGTGATTTTTAGTCCCGCCTATCGTCGTATGTTATGTGACGACTAGAGGTCCCTTGTTTCAAAACTGAGTGATGTCAGTGAAAAAAGCAAGTCTCTTTTTAAAAAAATATCCAATGTCCAATCAGATCACTGAAAATGAAAGCTGCCTCGCCATCGCGGAGGAATTGCATGGCGCGCAGATAATCAACCAAGCGTAGTGGATCATATATTTTAAACACTCTACATCTGTATATTATTTCTAAAAGGTTTATAGTGTCTCGTGATTTCTCTGCAGGTCACAGCAAGCTTCTTCCCAAAACAGCAGGAGCCAGTCATAAGAGGCGTAATCGTCATTCATAAATCTGGCCATTAAAAAGCACCTTTGAACAGGAATGGAAATTGCAAATGATGAAAGTCTGCGGATAGATACAATGTTTCACCGGCCGCGCTTTTTTTGTCGGGAGTCCCGTCCGCCCGCTTTTAACCGAAATAAACAAGCGCTCAATATTTAATGAGCCAAGCGAGTAGGACGAATTCTCAGCAACCCCCCTGTTTCTACAGTTGAAAAATGGGCGGGAAGCTTGCATAAAACTTTTGAAACCTCATCCCTTAAAATGTCATTGGATACAGCCACTCGTTAAACAAAATCAGACTATCTTCCTTCTGTTGTTTTTTTTTCATACACCGAATTGCCATAAACCCCTGCAGCCCCACAGTATGAAATTCCAGACGCGATCAAGAGGAATCATCTCCGAAAGGACAACCATGTCGTTACCTCACTGGGCTGATTATTTTTAAATCGGGGGTTTTGGACGTCGTGGCTGGATCGTTATGCACCTGTGTACCGGGCGACTTTTCTCAAACGGGGACCCGCGGAGAGCCTCGCAGGACGCGTTCGTGGACTTGAACGTCGTAAAATATGTACTATTTATTGGCACTGCAATCGGGAGAAAGTCGGATATTTTTTTTCCGCCAATACTGCATTTCTTTGCTTTTCTCCAAGCAATCAACACATGAATACTGACTTCCGGATACGTTTTACCTTGTCGAAGCACAGAATGATCAAAAATACAACAGTGTTACTTGACGGCGTTTTTTTTTAGCCATGCCGTACGTTTTGTTTGAACTTGTGTGTGGATGTTTTATTCGGCTCACAGTTTTATACTTCCACATGCTGGATTGTTTAAACAAGCGGGTTGCACTGAGTGTTCATTTCATAACTGAAAGATTTCAGCCTTCCGAGGATGTTGAATGATGCAAGGGCAGAGCAGTTTTAATGTGCGCTCCGCTGCTATTTTTTTTTTTTGTACATCTTGCAGCCCGGCCCCAGATGAGGGGTATATCAGGACCCTGCACGGATCAATTCGATCTCTCAGCCTTAGGTGATCGCACATGCATCCAACGCTGGGAAAAGCGTAACATCCCTCTTTTCTGAAGTGATGCGGATTGTATAGTGGGATGGTTTTAAAGCGGAAGGCGGATCATGGCACGGTTCCAGTTTCTTTTTGCTAAGTAGTCTATTTACCAGTCTTATGGTATGCGCCGTCATCATATACGTCTAAGCATAAGAAAACAAGCGAGTACACACTTAAATACAGCTGCGGCGCTTTTTTTCCACCACGTTGAAAATTGCTCTGCCACCATCGTTTGTTTTTATGAAGAATGGCTGGTTTGACTGAAGCAAACAAGCTGACCAGTGCATCTGCAAGGGGAGACTTGTCAGAAGTTGAAACATTATTACAAAGCGGGGCAGATGTCAATAAGGCGAACCGTTTCGGCAGGACGGCGTTACAGGTTGGTATCGCGTTTTTCGGACGACCACTTGTGCATTTGTATGGTTTTGAAATATGACTTGCTGAGGTTTGCCCAGGGGATTATCTGCTGTTTAACTGCTGGTGTACCGTTAAAACAAGATGTCTTAATGACGTACTGAAATATTCTCGGTTTTCGGCCGAATTGTGCAGATGATAATACACATTATAGTCAAACTCTCTACTCGTTAATTTAAGGTGATACAAGTAAAAAGGACGATAATGCTGAACTATGGTAATTTTCGTTGTAGCTAGCGTTTATTTTCTTCCTTTCTTGCTTAACTCGTGAGACTTCTCATTTATTACGGTCATGCACTGGAGGAAATAAAAGATTTTCTACAAGAATAAATCAGCCGTACACATTTGCCTATATTCCACACGTTCATTTACCTGATTATACCGCTAAAATAACGTGCTAGAGCAACTTTGCTTTCAAGCAACTGCTTTTGAGAAATCCATAACGCTGAGACTCACATCGCAAGTTGCTGTTTTATTTGACCTGGCGTAACCTTATTCCAGTAATTGTGGCGCCATGTAGACAAATTAGTATCATCCAGTGATTTAAAAAAAACACCTGCAAAACCAGCACTTAAGTCGTAGTTTTATTTTCAAACAGTCCATAACAAGTTTCAGATATTTACCTTAAACCACAGATTCTACACTCGTTACTGTCAGATTAGGGGGATCTCTAAATGAAATTTAACTCTGAACTCGCTTTTATATAATGATATTGCAATGAGAAGACAAATTAACTCCACTTAAAGTGTACATAAAATGGTGAACGGCAGCCCGATCGCAGAACAGGTTTTGTAATTATTCAAAGCACTAATGACAGTAACACTTATATAGGTTTGTCATATAGATACTTAAATGCAGCGAATTTCAGTCCGGACTATCAGAATCACAGCTCAAATAAGTCTATCATATTGCAACATACTGTAGCAGATATAGGCCATTTTGTTGCACTTATTGAAAAGAGCAATGCAATGTTTTAAAACGGTTTATTAAAAATAAATGAGGTGCTTGCTAGGCAGATGAGTTGTATTGGGATGGATGATGTACAAGACCGGAAAAAAAAACCTTCTTGAGGGCCTCCTTATAACAATACATTTATTAATAATATAGAATATTAATAGTATATGTTTACTTGTGTATTAATACATGTTATACATTGGTTCACATGATTATTTTGTATCATTAGGCCCTGTTAGATAAGGTCCGTGTTTCTACCTCTGTGTCCTTCACACATTTACCGAGCTTGGGGGTGTGTAAATTGGGACGTGTAGTTTAAAATATATATGTACTGAACAGTGGAAATGTTATTTTCTGCTTTAATAAGAAAAAAAATATATATATATCACACCATAGGCAGGGCTGCTTGACATGTTGCAGGTGAACAGTTACAGAGCAAAAAAGCAACATTATGTTGGTGTACATTTTTGTAAGTGTGTTTATGAATGTGACAGCACACCGTTTAAACAAAACAATACGTGGAAAAAGTCACATGAACAAATATTGCATTTGTACAAGTTTTTGCAGGACTGGCTGGGTAATTGCAAGATGCAAACAACATTTCAGTGAAAATATTATCGCTGTTCAGCAGTGTTTTCAATAGAGAAAAACAAGACACATTTTTTGCCCAAATGTATCATAAGGATAAAATTATTGGAAAACTACATTAAAGGTAAATGGTTTGCTTTCCAATAAATTTCTCAGAGGAATCTGTGAGTGATTTGAAAAATGAACACAGTATAGAGCAGATTAGTTTAATTGTTATTATTGAAAATGATTAAAAGTAGGTTACTGGTTTCTTATACACTGGTCATTTTTGTCATGTGTGTGTATGATGCATTATGTTGTGTGTTTAGAATTCTGTGTATACATGCATGCACACACACGCACACACACACACACCAGGCTCAGAATAAATGACACTTACTATGCAACGAGCCCACCACCGCTATTCTGTCTAAGATGTCAGGTGGTGCAGATAATTACTGAGAGAAATTTTAGGGAAGTGTATTTAAAAATTAAGGAAAGCTTGTTTTTTTATTTTAATATTTATGTCACTGCTTTATATTTTTGCTTTAAAAAAAAACTAGATGTTGCACAATTCAAATGGGGGGGGGCAGACAATTCCGACAAGGAGCACAACTCAGAATATCTAAAATGCATTAGAACATCGTGCAAAGGGTTAACAAAAATTATTTTAAAAAGTGTAAAGCAGCAGCCAAAATACACCACGTTCAATTGGTCTTAAACTGTGTATTCAATTTAAAATTTTAAATTCAATTGAGACTGCCTTTTTCTTTCAGTGTTCAAAATGTGTAATTTTGATAAAAGATTATATAAATCAAATGCAAAACTAAAGTGATATATTTAGTAAACATACTAAATATAGAATTAATTTAATTTTTGTACTAAAAGTGCAACATAAGAAATTTCTAACATTTAAGCTTTCTTAGTTTTAAGGGGGAAATTATTTTTCTTATTATTATGTAGGCTACTAAGTGCCAGTGAAGTGTATTTTCTCCCAAACAGTAATAATCTGTTTTCATTGGCTGCAGGTAATGAAACTCGGTGTCCCGGGTCTTGCTGAGATGTTACTTGAAGCGAAGGCGGATCCGAATAAGCGCGACCCGGTGAAAGACCTGACTGTCGCTCACGACGCCGCCCGGGACGGATACCTGGAAACGCTACAGGTTTTAGTGAAGTACGGCGCCGACGTCAACGCGCTGGACAGTGACGGCAACCTACCGCTGCACCTGGCCGCTCAGGCCGGCAACCTGGATGTGGTTGAGTTTCTGAAGCAGTGCACGGAGGAGCCGTCGCGGGCCAACCTCCAAGGGAGTACGGCGGATGACCTGTTGCCGACGCACAGCAAAGAGTGCATTCAAGGGCGTATGCAATCTCAGAATTAAAGCCTTTTTCTTTTTTAAAAATGATGTTGAGCAGGTTCCCGTCTGCGCCCATTGTTCCCGGGATGGGCTCCGGTCCCCCCCGCGACCCCAGTTGGGTTTCAGCGGTTTCAGGAAATGGATGGATGGATGGATGTTGAGCAGGTGAAATTGTGGAAAAGAAACCTGTCCTCTCTTGATATTTTATGAGCACACCTAACCACAAAACAAAAATAATTTTATTATTTGTATAACATCCAATTTTAGTGAGACATATATATATACCGTTAATAAATCGAATGGCCTCCTCTCGTTTGTAAATTACTTATGTTAGCACTGTGACATTAAGATGTCCCACAGCACCATTACGGAAAATGAAGGCACGTCATAATCGTATTGTTTTCCAGGATGTTTTCATTTTTTACATATTTCACACAAATCGTGTATCTAAAGCTTAGTAAATAACAGTTATAAAATGTCTGACAGCCTACTCAGCTTTCAGTTAATTTCAAATTCACTTTACCTGCCCTTCCTTTGCATTGTTATGCGCAATATGCTTATTTAAATATGTTTATTTCGTTTTTATTGTACAATTTCATTCGTTCTATGGTACGGCTTTTCTTGCAGAACCGGAGTGGCTAAGAGATGTGGCCTTATACGTTTTGTTTTGTGTATTTATTTGCACTTTTGTTGTAAATAATAAGTATTTCGTCCATACTGAACTGTGAAACCATAGATATAATTAACATTTTAATGTGACTTGCAAATGTTACCAAAGACAATGCTATTTAATGTGTACATTGTGTGATTCTTTCAAAACTCGCAAAAATTTTAAAGCAAACAAACTCATTAAGAAACACTATTTCTTTGTTGAGTAAACTTCTATTCGGTTGTCACTGTCATTTTTAAATGTAGGCTACCCACAAAACTGAAACCATATTGTGTTTTTGTTTTAAAAGAAGGAATACGTGTTATTCTCATAATTTTATATTGTAAATTAACATTTCATTTTAAGATGTACTCATCTCTGTACACTGCAGAGGTTGCACAGTCCTAAGGTGAATTTCTTTAAACATGAGCGGCGTGTAATAAACAATAGGCAGAATGTTGCTTAACATTTTTCAGCAACACTGCTGACAGTAGCATCAACCGGCAAACATAATACCGTTTTATTTTTAATGCCTGCTACACAACTGATGACCGTGCAGTCTCACGGAGACGCAAAAATGAACTGTACACAATATCAAACTTTCGGGCGTCTCGCATGCTGTTTTGGGTACATGGTCTGACATTAGTCACTCTTAGTCACATCTAGACACGATCGTCATCTCTACGGTCACGATCTGCGTGTAATCGAAGAAATTACAGCGAACATGGTACCAGAGACTCCGGAGATTGTTTTAAATGCATATTTATATGCACACCTATTGCCCCATCCACGGTAAACGCTCAATTTCGTTTTCAAAACTCTCCACGGTTTTTTGACGTTTTTTGACGTTGTCTTTAAAGCCAGGTTCATTGTCTACCGTCGTTATCTCAATTTCAGATCCTTGGATTAAGCATTTTAGCCTATGACGAATAGCTGAATAAGCCTGTGTTGCTTATCAGTGTCTATATAATAGTAATTTCTTTCTGATGTTTTGAACACCCAGACCTTTACATTTCAGTATTTGCATCTCAAATTATAATTAATATGTTCATTATGAAGGAAGCTAAACCTAGAAGCTGAAATCCCATATCGCTGCTCAAACCAAACCGTTAGGTCGCTTTCCTTATGCACCTTTCAAATTTTGGCGCTTTGTAATACTGCAGAGGTTATGGGCAGAAATAAAAGGTGTCCTGCAAAACGTCAAGTCCGTAACTTATTTGCGTGGTAGGCTAGTAAGCCGCGATTAGCTTTTTACGGACCTGAGATATTATTAACGATCAGATTTTAATATCAGACACATCCGACATCTTCCTGGTTACTTCGAGCATGACGAATACAAACTCGATAATAAAAAGAAGCTTGCGATTCTTAAAAGAGAAGATCTGGGAACAAAAATTATTTGACAGATGCCTAATCGTGTACCTAAGATGTTTAATTAGCTTTACGTTTAAATCGATTCTGCTGCCCCACGTAATTTAAACCCGGAAAGTATTGTTACATGATGAAATGACCTTCATATCGTTAACTTGGATTAATCACCATGGCTTCAAAATGAAATAAGCTTAAAAACAATGAAGATGGAACACAGGAAACCTAGAAATATGTATGGCAGCGGCCATTGTCGGCAATATCGTCCCAAAAGCCAGAACAGTTTAACAAGTGCGTGTGCGTTAGCATGTTTACTATATAGACGTGACTTGTACTTAGGGCTCATGCTAAGTATGAAATATCGGTGGCCATGCAGGCCGGTGTTTTTCGTACGTGAAAACTTAGTGGAAGCTACACTGTTCTCGTTGTTAGTCTATAAATGACTGTCAAGTATCTGATTGCTAATAACGCAAGTATACCCCGATAAAACGATCGACTTTTACTTAATGAAAATTATCTACTTACTCGGGCTTCTGTTTGTATTAAAACAAATAAACAAAACACATGAAACTAGTGCTAGAAACGGTAAGAGTATGCTAGTTATTGGCGAAAGAAAATTATAGACAAACAGTGAAGTCCCCACAGTCTTGGTGTATTAAAGGGCACTTAACCTTACATTTAAAATAGTTTTTTTCCAGTATTTAAGGGTCTTTCTTGTGCCGCACTAAAACTTCGGACACGGTAGGGAAAATGTTGATGGATTTTTAAAATGCATTTCAAATATGTTGTTTTGTTTGTTTTTAGTTTAGCACAATGCTTAGAGACTAACCCAGTTTTGTTCTTTCTTACAATAACAAGCTTTTATTAGTATTTTTTTTAAAAATCAGTGAGAAATGCATTTAAGATTTAGGAATATTTTAGCACCAATAAGCAATAATCTGCCAAACCAATCCCAAAGTAAGACAATTAAGCCCAGATGTGACAATACGACCTATATTTCAACTAAGTATTTGATTGTTAAAAACCAAAAAAATCCAAAAATCATGTAATTGATTTTATATGAAAAAATAGACGCGTGAAGTTTGAAAAGATTTTATACCTTTTGTAGCAGTGGGAAAATGCGAAATGATCACGTCCATAAATTATACAGGACAACTTGTGTAAGTTATTTACACCTATTTACACCACATGAATCAAATGAATTCAAATTAGACCGAACTTCAGTCACATTGTCCATTCTGCAGCTTTTGAGAAACTTGCCGCCCAAAGTGATTGTGTGTACTCTCCAAACATATTTTCCAGCATAATGTTCTGGCCCACTGAACAGAAATGCAGTCCGTGAATAGTTCCTATATGTGTTGCCTACGTTTGATAAGGTAAGATTAAAATAAGTTATATGCGTTTATTGTCTATGAGTTTCCTATATTTGTAAGAATATTCTTCTTTTGCTCGCTGCGGACGCTGGCTATTTAGCGCATAGTTAATTTTGTGAAATGCTTATGGCTGCTTCTAGGAAAACTGACGCATATGCAAGGAAAGGTCACTAGTCTGGTTAATGTGGTTATGTTTTCGCATAAATGAGTTTAATGTAAACATATGGACCTTAAGGAACACGGGGCCAAACGTCTTTGCTGTAAAATGTAGTTGCAGTGTTCAACCAGCTAAAAGTAAAATAAATAAATAAATAAATAAAACAGTTAAATGAGTGCTAATTAAATCAGTTCTATGCAAACACGTGCTGCTTATTTTAAAACAAATGCTTCCCTCTATTTGGTTGACTTTGTTTAATCATTTTTATTAGTTTTAAAGTATAATCAAGAACTCTCCTATAAGGCTGTCAAAATTAGTCATACGTGCAAATTTATTGAAAAGCAAACGTGAAATTCCTTGCTGGCTGTTCTACTTGGTTACAAATGAGTTTGACTCTCACATGGTCGCATGGATTTCTGTTGTCCTGTTATGCTCACTGCGTGAGACCTGTAAGTCTCACCCAAAGGCCTGCCAAACAATTACCAGGTATTCAGTGATGTCACTTAACGTATGCCTTATATGACACGAAAATCTCAATGAGACGAATCCAAATGCAGCCTGAATTAAAAACAAAGTCTGAAACGGGTTTTTAATTATTACTTTGTTCCAGGGGACCGCTTTCTGAGAATGGGCTGCTGGCTTAGCTCCTCCTACCGGCCCTTATTAGCCTCCTCGCGGGGACAGCGGCTCATCTTTCCAAGAAGACGCAGCAGGCGGGGCGGAGGGGAGGGGGGGCAGTCAGAGGAGTGCGGGTCAGCTGCCCCTTGCTTCCTGGGGGCCGTCATATGCAGTCCGGCAAGCTGGTGATAGACCGCAGGACGACCAAAGTAAGGTGAATACAATATACCAGCATATATATCAATCCAATAACAAGACAGTAAAGCCTAAATGTTAACGTGGCTTTTGAAGTTAAATCTTTACTTTATAATAACACCAAAGTTAATTCAAATTAATAATTGCTGGCGTGGTGCTCTTTGAATGATGATGATAATGGTGATGGTTATTATTATTATTACTATTATTTTTATTATTACTATTAGTAGTAACAGATATTCGTACTTCGGCCCTATATAGATACTGATATTCACACTGGAATTCCATACAATCCTGTATTCACAGTTATATATTTACACTTTGCACTGTAAAGTACAGGCATTAATGTGTTAATATTTTCCATTAGTAGACACAGTCCTAAATAATAATTTGATAATGTTTTTAACAACTCTGAGCTATTAGTTAAGTTCTCCCCAAACGAGCTTGATGGGCCGAATGGCCTCCTCTCCTTTGTAA
>JAODLD010000038.1:9805258-9849238 GCA_026781065.1 Mormyrops boulengeri
GTTCATTGTGCATTGTGAGTTGTTTATGGTGTGTATTGTGTTCTGTTGCTTGAAACCTGCCTGCCCACCCCTTTTGTGAGTAGCTTTTGTTTAGTCCCTTTCCCTTTGATCCCGCGTGGTCCTTTTGTTTGTAGAGTGTTCTGTTCCAATTAAAACCCTTTTCCCGTGAGCCGCAAGTGGATCGTCCACTCCTTTTGCCTGCACCATGCCATGTCTGCGCACCAAGTCCGCCCCGGTCCATGACAGTGGTCAGCCTTTGGAGTTGCTGGGAAGCCCACTTGCTAGGACAGTATGTATTGGTGCCTGTGATCTCTGCCACACAACAGAATCTGGTGAATTGAGTCTAGAGTAAGGGTAGGCAAGCCTGATCTTGCAGTTCCAGTACCTAGCAGATCTTCTACCCCACCTGATGAGTTACTATATGCCTGAAATCCGGTGTGGTTCATCAGAGACCAGGTAGGATGGAAAACCTGATGGATACCGGCACTCCAGGATCAGGGTTGCCTCCCCCTGGTCTGGAGAATCCATCAGTCCTGTTTGAACAATTTTCATAGCCAAAAAATGCTGCCACCATTACTACAGGCTTCAGGCCTAGGGGGCAGTGTGTAGCTCTGAAGCTCTGCTAATATTCGGAATGCTGCAAAGTTCAAATCCCATGTAATGACATCACTGCTGAGCCCTTAAACCCTCTGCTCCAGGGATGGTGGATTGTGTGTTATAGAAGAAGAGGGGTCAGTCAGTGTTCAATTTTTATTATGAATATTCTGAAATATTACACACAATACATTTACCATTCAGGACAATTAAGTAAATATTTACAGTAAGGAGTTTTTATACAGTTTATCATTAAATGTAACTAGATATAGTTGACATTAAATATGCAAATTAACAAAAGTTAAATGTGGAACTCATTTATTAAACACCTGTATCATTTGTAACATAAGCTGTATTTTGAATTAACATCCCAAAATGTGTGTGCCTGCATTGCTGTGCATCTATTCCTGGCCTTTTATGTCACATGGCATAGCCATAACACACACGCATACACAGGTTTGTAATTATATACACTCTCCATTCAATTCTACAGGGAAAACTCTAATCCCAACATGATGACCTTAACCCCTACCCAGCCCTAACCTTAACCATAAGTAACCAAACAAAATTTGAGACTTTTGGCATTTTTAGTTTTTTACATTGCATTCAATGATTTTTGTGGGGACCTGAAAAATGGTCCTCAGAAAACATCAAAATAAGCTTTTTTCACATTATGGGGAACATTTGGTCCCTATAATGTAATATAAACATAATCCACACACGTGTGTGTGTGTGTATGTACACACACATTACCTGGCACATGGGACATTTTTTTTTCTTTTTTTTTCCACAAAGACTACATGTGGTAGCAGAATTGACCTGCCCAGTGAGATCAGATCACGCTTTTATTTTGGCCATATTTTGACCAGAGGCCCTGGTTCTCCCTAATCCATTCCTATAGTCACATGACCAGAATCGGCAAACAACCATGAGCTGTAATTAACAGACATTCCTGTTAACTCTGTGAAAGTACCCAGCGGCTTATTAATCCACGGACATTATTCTCCAGTAGCATTTCCCGATGGTCTCTCTTCTTTTCTCTTGTGTGTTCTGTTTTTTATCACTTTGGGGGGGGAAAAAAAAAATATGAAACTCTTTATGCTAACTTTTTTAAGTTTGTAAGTTAACAGACAAGTAGTTTTATTCTAACGTGTGTAAAAATATTATTATACTACATACAGCATGTTATCAGTAATAGTGCTCACGTTTACTTAATTCAGTTAGTATATTGCGAATTTATTGGTTTTATAACAAAAATCATTACTTTATAAATTTTATAAAAACCATATATCACATTGGAAACAACCTGTAGTTTTAAGTAAAACATTCATTTCAAGTAGTAATAAATTTAGACCCAAATTATAGTTGGAAAAGAACTGTTAAGTTCATTGACTTGCAGTCTTATTGGGTGCTTTTTAATTAGTAACACCTTTGCAATGACATAAAATAGCAAACATTTGTGTTTAGCATCCCTTTGGGAGCCATAAACTACAGTTGTAATTAATAGCAAAATGGCAAGAAGAGAACTGAATGAGTCAGTCAAAAAATAATGACTCTTAAAAAGAAAAGGTCTGTGCAGATACAGTATGTTAAACATTGCTTCTCAATGGAGTTTTGTTATGAAATGAATGAATTTGCAACATTATTACATAATTAAGCAAACCTCCCAAGACTTTCTGTCTGCACTGCATATAATTTATAATACATGTACTGTATAACCTTTTTCTGATCCACCTGTGAATTTGAGGGATGCACTTTTATTTGTGGATATATTTCAATATGCTATACAAAACATTGCAATTTGTGTAAATGTTTCATCATAAGAAAATATCGATTGATCTTCTGGTTATGGGGACTTTCAGTGACATGGAAAGCAGCTGTGGAGTCCTACCCAGGGAGGTATCTAACAGTACACTGTGTTCCCTGGACTCAGCAGAAGCAAATGTAGCATGATTATCAGAAACAATAGCATCTGGCGGGGGGGGGGGGGCATGTGTAGGGGCAGTCTAGACACTCAGTGTCTGTGCAACAGTCCATAGTTTTTAAGCATCCAGCAGAGAGATCTAGCGTGGTTTGTAAGGGGAAAGGATCATGGGAAACTGGCTTCAGGGTGATGTAATAACCCAAACAATGTTAGCTGTACCTAAGTGAATGACCAACCAGATTCTATTTTATATATATATATATGTGTTTGTGTGTGTGTGTGTTAATTTCAACATGATTTACCAGATGTTTGATTTGTTTTAATTATTTGAATTTTGAATATGGTATTTTATATTATCTTCTGATATAATTTCACCCCCTACACACTACTAAATATATTCAGTTTATTCTTGAAGGTAACAACAGAAATGTGCACAATGGCCTTACCTGCATTTTATGCCAGCTGAAAGTGTTCCATTGAATTTGCTACACAGAGACTCTCATGGCCTCTAAAGTAACGGCAAAGTAACATCTGGTCTGTAGTGGGAATGTTCACAGGAAGGCCCAGACCACAATGTAGGCTTTGGGGAGGATTACTAATATATGTGACTTGTTTAACTACCAATAACACATCTGCAGTGCTCTTAATGAACTGGCAGCTTACTGGAAAATCTTACTGGGAAGCATTTCAACTGTACCATTTCAGTATAGTCGTTGTGAACTCTTAAAGTGTTCAAAATTCATTAGTGCCTATTCAACATTTATAAAGTGCAGGAATCTTGTAAATAATCGTGCTATATTGGCCCTACAGTCTAACCACTGATTTGTAGGCTAAGCAGTGAGTAATGACCAGAAATTGTCACCAGAGAGATCCCGTGTTGCTTAAGTCAATGTACCCAGCTGTATAAGTGGGTGAAATGAGAAATATGCAAATCCCCAATGATGAGTACGTCTGGAAAGCAACTAGCTTTTTATGATTTTTGGGAATCTTTCATCCTGTAGAATCTTGAATTCAGGGTTGCAAATCCTCTTGTATAAAGAATACATTGCCTGCATCATATTTAAGACTTTCATAATATATTCCATATAATGTAGTATAGACTTATAATTTGGATTTTTTATAGCCTGTATTTTACACAATAATCTTATTAGGATCTGCAATTTTAATACTGAACAGCCTTGTTTAAGAGGACTGAACCTACGCTGGTCAATAGTAGTTGCAGAGTGACAGGAAATCAAATGCTGGGCACCAGTGTGATTGAGAATGTGTGGTAAGACTTGGAGTTTGCTTCTAACCAGTGAACCCCAGTGAAAGTTAACTAGCCGTGAACAATCGTGCCAAGCATCAGTAAACAGAGCCCAATCCAAGCCTTCTGAGATACGAGCTCATGCCCTTCGTTACCATGCAATGTAACTGACTCTTCCCTAATTATCCCAAAGAATCTACCCTAATTAGAGAGTAGATCTGATCAGGCAAAGGCTCCAGTGGAGACTGACCAAAACCACCAACCATGTGACAACCTGAACAAAATTTACATTACCATATATACACATACACATAAATTAGTAGTTGGATTGCCCCACCAGTCCAAGTTTTTATATAATTGTAAACTGCCAGTTCCCCTGAATCTGCCAGGCTGTCCGTGCCCCTACTGGGCTCCCATATACGGTACACCTTTTTTAAGCTGCTTTCCAAGTGGCGATGGATTGGCATCAGTAGAGGGACAGAGGGGCATTCACCCCTGGGCCCACTGTGACCCGGGCCTGGGTCAGCAAATTTTACAGAGAGCCCCTTTTCGTGATATATAGACAATCAGCCCCCCAATGCTGAAAGAGCCTTCCCCCGCTCCCAATTGGTGTCTCACCTCCACAGTGTCCCTGTCTTTCCTGGGATCAGCGCCAGGCCCTGCCTGATGCTACAGACGACAGAAGATGGATAAAAATGTTTTCTTAATGGCACATGGACCTTATATTAACATATATGAAATAAACATTAATCTGAAATACTTTAATTGTGAAACCTTACCTATACTATACCCTTTATTACTCTGAATTAAATTTCTACAGGCAATTCTAGGATTTGCTGTATTTTGTTTTGCATTAACTTAAAATGCTCTATTGACAAAAAGACACTTCAGAAAACAATATGAATGGATTGTGACTGGTTAGTCAGTTATATTAAACTTTCTTTGCATCACATTTTGTGGATCGCAAAACAGCTTAGACCACATTGAACTTTGATCTGAAAAAGAGGAACAAAAGGGAGGGAAACATAGTGAGTGCCAGCCATGAACGGCAGACATCCAGGCTAAGGGACTGGAGACCAAAGGGTAAACGCTGGTGCAACTGGTATACATTTGTGCAGCATTACTCTGCATCTTTTCACAACTGCCGTGGGGAAGAGGCGATGCTTTCCCTGGGTATCTGTAAAATTCACACCCACTGGCCTTTATTAAATTTATGAAAGCCTGGACTGAAACCACATATGACTGTCATGGTGTTTCTGTAACTATTATCAACACCAGATGGTTATAAATGGAGTCATGACATTGAAATAGGGAACATTTCATATGTATATGTCTATATATATTCATATATACTGTATATGGGAGGACAGTAGTGGCACGGATTACACAGATTCAGGGGGCCCAGCACTTCACAATCACAGTATGATACAGATGCAGTTAAAAAAGCACAAGATGTAAGCGCATGCAATAAATATTAATACATCAGATCTGCTTCACATGCAACCATCAATTTATTATGATCAAGGGCGGGCTCCGCACTATTTCACTTTTATTCACCAGCTCAACCAATAAACGTTAACCTTTTAATGATTTTAAGCGGACTTTCTTCCACACGTCAGCACCTCCTACTTAACCTACTGTTACTGATAAAGTCGGTAATTAATTATAATCGATACAACGCTATCACATTGAGGTTGATCGCTACATGTACGCTCAATGAAAAATAAAAGCTGTGAATGCACTATGAATGCATTTCACAGCTATTCTGTTTTGAATCGTTGTGATCACGCACAATAGTACATTTATAAATTGAAAACTACAGTTAAACACGTTAGAAAATCTGATCTGGAGCCTATACAAATGATATCGATAGCCCACGTAGGCCTATATGCATCATTTTATCAGTCTGTGGAGGATACAGAAAATAATAGAATTTAACTTCGTATTAAGTCCTATTGCTGGCTATCCACCGGCAGTCTCGATTTCGGTTTAAGTAGCCTATAAAAAGCAGAATTTCTACGTAATATACAAAGAAACGCAGTATCCTTAAAGACTCTGTACATCTAGCTGTTAAAGCAATTACATCTTAATGAGAAGTATGCAACGCTAAATATATGCAAATGGTATGAAAATATGTGAATTAAAGCAACAATTTAACAAATATGGCAAAATTAAAAACAAGATTACTGTACCTTTACTGATTTACATTTATTACATATCATTAGAGAATGTAATGAAGATCCCGCCATCCTTTACAAGATCCTGCCAACTTTAAATTGTTAGTTTAATTCCCTCCAAGGGGGCTGGCTTCCTCTCGTTTGTAACTTTCTTATGTGAAATTTTATACGTTTGCCGTCAGACTTCAGTTCTGCATTGGATACCACACGAAAGTGCTGTGCAGATGGTAATTAGTCTATATATATTTGTCTTATTTATTTAATACCCGTACTGACCATTTAATGAAACACATTAATGCTCTGCCAAGCCCACCGGATAATTCAGTACAAAAGAAGTAGATTATTCCATCCTGTTTTGGTTCTGTTTTCCCTTGGTTCATATACTAGGCTATTACAGTACTACAAGCGCGTACGCGGCACTAGGCTATGTAGTATGTGAAGTTATTTTGTATCCAGTATTTTCTAGGTCATTTCCGTCTGTTTTGGAGGACCTTGAATAAAGCATAACCTCACGCAGGTCACGTAGTGCGCAGAAATGGGGGGTGCTTCATGCCAGAAGGTTCTTAAACTGTTTTGAATATTTTTTTATTATTAATTTAATTATAAGCGATAGAGTATAATACTCGTTTGTTACTGTGGTGTCAAATTCAGAATCAGAAATGTTTCCTTTAAGAGAAAAACGCAGCCATAAATGATTTATGTGATTCAGTTCGTTGTAGGTCAAAAATTTAATCATTGTTGAGTTGTGGTTTAATTTTTACTTTCTTGTGTTTTAAGTTTCAGAGGATGGGAGTGCAGGCCAGATAGCCATACTTTAAGGGCAACTTAGAGAAACCATAGAAGGACATTCATGCCACACAGAGAAAAGCCATGAATTTCACACAGAATTCAAGCCTCCAGCTCTGGGAGTGTGGGACAACAGTGCTACACAGTGAGCCAGTGTGTGTATAACAACCAGAATTTAGACAGACAATGTCATTTTTTATATCTAATTTTACTTAATTTAAATAGTGCTGAGCTATAGGAAGCAACTGCATCTAGAATTGGACAAGCTCCACCAAAATGAGTTAAACTCTATCAAAAGAGGGAACAACTTTTGCAGAAAATGACAGAGAGCAAACTATCATGGAGTTTCCACCTCGCTGGTTTCTGGAACAGTTGTCTGGCTGTGACAGAGATGGGCGGGGTCAAAGGAAACGTGTGGACAATACAAGTGTGGCATAGCTAAGCTAAGAGTTTAAACACTTGCTAGCTGCATTACGACATTCTAAAATACAATGACCATGGAGAACAGAATATGTTTGCTATTACAAAGATGTTACAGTACATGCTGTATTTACCAATGTACTGTATTTCTTTATATTATATTCATATTTGTATATGTGTTTTCCAGAGGTCAAATGTCTGATGAAATTTTAAAGTTAATGAAAAACACATGACATGAGTTTCGTTTACAGGGTCAGAGAATAACATGGGTGAACTGGGTGAAAGTGGTGAACTCTGTGATAAGTCAAGTATCAGTACTTTCTAGAAGTTCTCCTTTATGTGTAAAATAGCAGTTAGAGTACCTTGGCAGAAAAAAACTGTTTTTAAACTGTAGGTGTCTTCTGGAATAAGTTCAGTTAAAGATGTTCCATTCATAACATTTCCATTAATGACAGACCAACAGACCGCATGTAAAATACTGACATAAGCCAGAACTTACATGCACAAAAAGACGGGTGGGAGGGAGAGCCAAGGAGGAAAAAAGCGGAGTGATGGAATGGAGTAATTTATGAATTAACTGAGACACAAATTATAAAGAAAACTCCCCTTGGAAAATATGGAGCACTGATCATTTGTTTTATTTTTAACAGTGAAAGAGAAGTGAGAGAAACATTCAATGAAGAATCTATTAGGAACTTATGGACTTGATACAAAATCATGACATTCACGTTACTCCTAATAACAGTCTGTTCAAAGTGTTTAGAGGCACCAGCTTACATGGGATTCCCCGATTCCAGGGCCGGCAAACTCTGCTTCTACTTTAGTGTATTTAATCCTGTGTGTCTGAAGGAAATACAAGACCAGACTTGAACAGCCTTGCTCTGTCCAACCTGCAACAAACCTTTATCCTATCTAGTTTTCTTTCCCTTCAAAAATGAAGTAAAAAAATACATCAGTCAAATACATTAAATACATGTTTAATTATGTAATTTTCTGAAAACTCGTCTCTTTAGTGCAGTTTGATGTTCTGGTTTGGCTGCCTGCCGCAGTTCTGCTCTCAGGAAGAAATGTGGTTTTTTTTAATAGAGCTCTGTCATCCACTCTCTGCTCACAGCTGCCTGACACTGAGGTCTGGGCACTTCCAGGAGTCGCAATGAAACAAGTTCAAGCTTTCTTCTAGTACTTCCTCCCGCAATAATAAATAAAGCATTAATGGCTGTGCGTCACAGGTGCAGGATATTACATGGCCGCGCCGGGCTCTGTGCTGCCCAGGAAATAGGAGGCAGGTTTTGCCCCATGTTCCCTTTTTCATAGGACTCTGCTGGAGGAAGAGTAACGCAGCTCATTCTGAAGACACACTGGGACCCTGCGGGCACTGGCAAAAACCCAAAGACATGTGTGCGCATTTCTATTATCTCACTGTCTCCACTGATTTTTCTCGATCACGTGACCTGCACAGTAACTTGCACAGGAAAATGTGACTCGAATTCTGTTCCACTGACTTAATTACAATTGTCCAATTTGCACGATATTTGGCACGTTCAGTCTAAAAAGAAAGTTCTCATTTCACCTAATGGGGGGCAGTTTTGGCATGTGACAGCTGACATGGTGGCTCTTTCATGTACATATGCTCTGCTAACCTCAGAAGGATACAGGGCTGCAGCATCCGGAACCTTGGCCTGGGGGTGGAGCCACATACTGCTCCAGATTTCCCCTGTGTATCATCTGGAGAGGCGTCCCACTTAAATCAGTAAGTCAACATTAATTCAGTAAAACTAGTGTTCATTCAGGGCCTGCAATTGATCATGTCATTATTTCCAAACTTACGGAAGAATTGAGTCATGAACTTCATTAAATATTGGCAATTGCTGGTGGGATATTCCGGGCAGAAATACCCTCTAGTGGGACAAACCCACCATTGCAACTACTACAACACTCACTAACACGATTAAAAACGGAGTGCCAAAGATTTCTGAGACACTTCTGCTTGAAAACAATGTGGGGAAAATGATGACGAAACGAGATGCTACGTTAGATCATTTGAATTATTGAGATGATCAGTACAGTACACTTGTAATGATGAGTCACTGCTGAAAAGTGTTTTCTCAGCCTGAATCAACCACTCTCCCGCAAAGTCATTTGGCTAGTTTTGGTTTTCAGGCCATGACCTCAATGTAGCTGTTGTTTATTCATGAAAAAACTTTATAATTCATTACAAAAATATCTAAAACAATGTCACCCTGCAAATGAAATGGATAAACATCAAGTTTTTTCGGTGATTCAACTGTGCTTACCAGCTAATATTTTGTGTTTGATAATTTTTTGGACTGACTGGATGAATTGTGTTCTGTGTGATTCTATAGACTGCAGTGTAGATTATTTTGAAATATTGACAATTACATTTTTAAAAATAATTTATTCTCAATCGCAAACACAAATACAATCACAGACACTGGTTTGGGGCAGAACCTTTATAACAGCAGACCAAGCTACTAACTGAAGATACACACACTGGATTTTACAGCATAGTTCGTAAGTGTTTGATTAGCCCATGAAACACGCATACTGTCATACTAACATTAGTATGTACAACTGAGAGGACGCACAGCCACCAAGCAGTAATTTCCTGTGAAAACAGAGTTTAATGTACAAACACATGCCCATCTTTTATTTCCTTATCCTTGTGGCTGTAGGGTAAGTCCTTGGAAGACTCCATTGTTCACTTTTCTCAGGTGTACAAGAATGGGGCCCAGTGTCCGTGGTGACTTCAGAAGCCATCGTCCACCCACAGGCTGCCTGCTTCACTGGCACCCAGGGAAACTGGAGTCTCATCCCAGAACCACTGATACCTGGGTGAAGAGTCCGAAACGGCGAGTCCCCATAGCTGTGGAGGGTCCAAGCGTATTCTGACTCACACACGCCGCTCCCAGAATTAAATGTCACACACATGCATACACATACACCTAAATGAGCAATCCAGCTTCAGAAAGGAAACTGCAATTTGGTCCATTTTCTGATGCCATCTGTCAGTGTTGGTACTGTTGATACCTCGCAATATCAGAGAAATAGATCATGTGCGACAATACACAGCCTAACAGTTTGTTTTTTGTTGGGTTATATACAAACATATTTCCTCAGAGACTTAAACACAGTACGTTTATTACTTTCAAAACATCAAAACTTACTCGGGTCCATAGAAGATGTTCGTTAGTATCTTTTATTTTTGTATTCCCCTCATATACCAGTGGTCACTGATGGTATAGCACAGAGGAAGGGAGCTGGTTCTGGGAAGAATATTGTTGGTCTTGAAAAATTTTAAGCCCAGACGAAATTGGAGTTAACCACTGAGAACTGTATTTATGAAAGTACTTTAAATTCTTTGCAACAGTCATTAATTTTTTGCATAATGAAAATGATATTCACACTTTTCAAGCTAACTCCAGGAACTCTGCCAACGCAGTTAGTATTGAGTGCAGGAGCAGTTGAATACATTATTTTTTTCCAGCTAATGTATTATCTTGGTACAAGGGGACATTTATTTTAAACCCAGCGATATGTATTTATCATCTTCTAGTAAAATGTTAATTTAAGTAAAAGTCTAATGCTGTTAGATTCTCGTTCAGTTTATTTTTTATTTTTCTGTTTTTGTTCAGGAGTGAAGACCACACACACACACACACACACACACAGCAGAAAATGACAGGCGTTGCACAGCTGGCCCCCAAGTCCAAGTGTCGCGTTTATGACTAATAAACAGTGATTTTATTGGAAACGTCGGCGATGTTAATTACACCAGCAGAGCGTGCTAAATTAGCTGTGTAGCGACCGGGATCTTTCCAGTGTTTCAAAGCACTAAAGACGCGGCACATGAAAATCCAATGGCGGTTAGCTTTAAATAGGAGCATCAGGAGGAAAGCAGGCGCGCTGCAGCTGATGCCGGGGGACCATATCGGAGGTGGCGCTAATCGCAGATTACGGCTTGTAAACCGAAGCAGCACGCCGAAGAGGACAGGGAACGGCGGGCAGGCACGCATGCTGGCCGGGACGCAAGTCGATTCATAAAGGCGGCCATCTGGGGGCCACAGCCCAGGTACCCACCTCGGTCATCACATTATCACAAGGTAACCTTAGATATTTCTTATCTGTTACCACTGTTTGCGGCTTTTTTTGCGCAGTTCCGGAAACTGTTTGCGACACGACTGTCCAGTACGCCCGCATCGAGGCGCCGCAAAAAGGAGGGACGGCTCTCCATCCGAACCGTCCCTGAACACGAAAAACGAAGATAAAAATCGGCGATTTACGTTTGATTTCCCGCGATCAAAAGTGCGAAAGCTCCCCGATATTCCCGTGTGAAACCTAAAATGAAACGGAGTAACGTAGTTTCATTCACACAGAGCATGCGGACAGAGCGATTACCACTACGAGCCAAAAACTTCAGTACGGTTAAAAAAATATTCCAGGTTATATGTAAATATATATATTTATATATTGCAATTCAATGTGTTTATACAGATGTATCACGTTTCATTTATGTCTGAGAGAAGTGCAACTTTCTACGCATGATCTGTGCGCGTGTGCATTTGTATCTTGTGGGAGTCCCCCCCGGGTTCAATAAGCCCTTATAAAGTCTTGCAGAAATACATCTCCACCCACCGCCACACATTAAATAGTGATGAGAACAGCAAATGCATGAGCCCCCCGCTCCCTCTTGTAGTGGTAGTTCATCCCTTACCCTAGGAACTGCAAAAGCAGTGGGGATCAAGGTCTACGTCATGTGACTCCCACCAGGGTTGCAAACTGTCCGTTGTGGTCCTCCCGGACACGGGAAACCCTTAGTGGGTGGTCCTCCACATTGGGGTTCGACTTGTAGAGTACAGGGATTATTTTTGGAGGAGCAGTGTGGCGTGTAACAAAGCACAGGAAGTATCTCAGCCAACAGCCTCTCCTTCCTCCCTCGCAGGCTCCCCTGGCCAGCAGGCCCCAAGTGAGCGATGGAAGGCCGCAACTGCCTATACGACTCCAGTCTGGGACACGACACAACAGTGACCCTTTAATACTTAAAGAAAAGAAAAGAAAACACCTCATGCCATCTTCATCACTGGCTTAACTGAGCCAGACTCCACGTCCTTGGGACTGAGGGTGGAGAATTAGCGTCTTAGAGGGAGGCGGTTTTTGGGGGGAGAGAAGGAAGGAGGGCCCCCCTAGGTGCCTGCTTCCCCATGGCTCAGTTGGTCTCATAGGAGGACAGCAGAGCGGCGTCCACAGGCTCCATGCAGGATGGACAGGTGAAGGATCGCATGAGCCAGTCGTCTATGCAGTCCATGTGGTAGATGTGCATGCAGGGCAGGAACCGAATGGGGTCGCCATAGACGAAGTCCATCATGCAGATCACACACCTGCACAGGGGGGAGACGGAAAAGTCCGTTATATCCTGGCGTGCAGTGGGGAAGGAGGCTTTTGCGTGGGTCCAGTTTATGGAAACATGTGACCATTACAATCAAGCAGAACATGAGTGCTATCAATTCAGATACCAGCAAAGAAGGCAGAGGGCCTCTTTACACTGGAGCAATGATTGGAAAATGGCAGGATGGTCCACCACGAGGCAGACTGCTGGATGATTTACACATTTATTTGATCTCTTACAACTGCTGAGGGAGAACGTGTAATCTCTGATGCTGCCTTCTGGTGGGTCAGTCAGACCCACCCATGTGTGTCCCTGGGTGTCACAACAGACACCAGTGGTACTCACTCTCTGATCTTCTTCTCCGAGCCATCCCGGCCCCCGTCGTACACGCCCCGGGGCAGGTGCTGGATGAGGCCGATGCGCTGGGCAATGCGCACCTGCTCCTCCTCCGTGAGCTGCGTGGCCAGGCGAGTCTGGCTTGGCGTGGGGTGATACACGGGTACTTGGACCTGTTCCTGAGCAAGAGACATGCGCACATGAGAAGAGTATAGATCTGCAGAGCATTCTGGTGCTGCTGTACCTGACCCAAATGGTCTCTGAGCCGGAGGAATCACCTTCATTAGCCAAAATTAATGATAAATGAAAAAAATAATACTGAATTATTCATCCATTTCCATGGCTGGGATTACAAGGGTTACTTTAAGCTTGGAGCCTATCCCAGGAAGCATAGGGGACAAGGCAGAGGGACACCTTGGATGAGATACCAGTCCATAACCGCATGCACACGCGCATATGCACACACACCCCATGGGCAATTTGGAGACAATCCACCTAAGCAGGTTTTTGGAATGCGAGAGACCTGCAAACATGGGGAAAACATGCAAATTGTGGGTCAGAATCAAACCCAATGAGACAATGTTCAATGTATCTTCCTTAACTGAGTGAATTTAAATTTTATTTTAATAGTTCCAGTTTTTGTAGAAAACCTCCTATGAAATCTGGGCTACATTCTTTATCCCCATTTTGGAGATTGACAGAATCCCACCACAGTGAATCAAGAGCACCAAAAAAAAAAGAAGAACACAAAAAGCCCTGGCATAACTCATTTTAAAAAATGCTCCATGTCCTGGCCATCCAATTATGCTCCATGTGGCGGCAATGACGAAGACGCTGCACTTCAGATGTAATTTAAATTACAGCCCAGAAGGTGGCAGTATACACTTGCCTGCAGTTGCCGGTGAACGTTCATGTGAGAATATTTACAAAATGCCACATAGCTTGTAGGCACCTGTCCTGCCTTGAAGAGCCTCACTGACTGTGACAATAAACATTTATTCTGGAATCAGAGGCTGTGTTTACTGGAGGGTAAATGCAGAGTGTGTGTGTCCAAGGCTAGCCAACTCCAAAAGTACACCGATTTTTCTGCTAAAAAATCCCTCCAGAGATAAAAAAAAAAAAAAAAAAAAAATCATAATCATTGAAATGTGATTTTTGGTATGTACTAATGTAAAATACAGCGGTTTCTCTGTCCACTTCAGAGCTATAGAACCTTCCAGAGACCTCCTCCTTTGAAACGGATTTCTACATATATGCGGCTTGTACATGAGATTATCATCAACTGCACAGGTGTCTACGCTATGGATTCTGCTAAGATTAGTTAGCTGGTTAGATTAACTAGTTCTCAGTCAACACAGACGGTAACCTCTGCGCGGCTTGGTCAGAACGATGCGCATCAGCAGTCTGCAGAATGACGTAACCAGTCTCATTTGAATCTCGCCTAAAAAAAAAAAAAAAAAACCAAGCAAATCCTTACATTAGGAATCTCAGCGAGCAAATGATTCAGTCTATGTCAGCAAGGGCAGGCGTCCGCATAAACCCAGAGAAAAATACCGCCTTCACACCACTAACAGTCTAGCTGCATGAGCAAACCAAGAAATTACTTTTTAAGCCTCCCACAACATTCATTTCCTTTACCATCTAAGTCCTCAAAACGGGGGTGGGGGGTTTACCCAGCTACCAGAGACCCAGCTTCTGCCATCTTAAAGCACAGGAAACAGACTCTCACATCCCAGGAGCTCCACTCAGCTTCAGACCTGTGCCCATCCCTCTCACCACTGCTGGGCAAAATCCTCTCTCTATATACTTTATTTATACCTGCTTTGTATATGCAGAAAATCAGCCATTCACTGCAAGACAGTGTAATCATTAAATATACACACAAAATTACACCATTATACAATTATGATTTAATGGAGCATAAATTGCTATTAAAATGAAAGGACCATTATCATTTAAATTTTGATGACACAGAGGTCATGGCCTCCTGTTGCTTGTTTGGTATGACTGGTTAGAATGTGTTCTGTGTTTCCATTGTATCCCTGTCAGCAAACGAGGACGCCACCCTCAGAGCCCGCAGGTCATGTGATGATACATCTGAACATGTGACTGTCTCAGGGGCAGAAACAGTCAGCTGGGTTACTGCTGCTGTTTCACTGGACGATACTGTAATGAGCTTGCCTCAATCATGCGATTTTACACATTTAGACACACTAAGCCTACACTGTAGTAACATGCCACCCCACAGCACGCCTGTTAATGTCTGAGAGATCCACTTACATTTAAAATGGTTAAAATATATCATGGGGGAGTGTTTCATGTAGGGTATACTTCAAGCCACAGAAAAGCACTATTGAAAAACAGAAAGAAAGCTGATATGAGTGATTTCAACTCTACTACTCTTCTACTCACTCCCAACATGGAACCCTGTTATATTAGAAAATTCACAAAATGGTCAATTGCGGGGAAGATGGTGGCACAGGAGGTAGTGCTATCGTTCGGCAACCGGAGGGTTGCCGATTCGAGCCCTGGTTCCTCCTGACCCCATCAAAGTGTCCTCGAGCAAGACACTGAACCCCAAATTGCTCCCGGTGTGCAGGGTGGCGCCTTGCATGGCAGCCTTCACCACCAGTGCATGAATGTCTGTATGAAAGGGTGAATAGGAGGCATGAATTGTAAAGCACTTTGAGTACTCGTAGGAGTACAAAAGCGCTATATAAATGCATAGGAGCCAGGAGTGTACACTTCTGAGCCCGACTCAGTCACAAAGTAACTGATCAAAAATACCCAGGAGACAGGGTCACAGGGTCGTTTTGTCCTGCAGGCATCGGGCACTTGGTGCATAGCACTCTGGCACAGCCCCTCAGAAAGCACATGAAGCTGGGCCAAGGTACCAGAATCACAAGATGAGCCCTGACGCCCATAGCTGGCTGGGCGGGCAGGCACTCTGCCTAGATTGGTGGGCATATGGCCCCCGCATCTCCGACTGCCTGGCCGATATGTGCCCGCTCTTCGGCAGTGAGCCGGGAAGCACACGGGCCCAAAAGCTCCACGGGCGGTGGCCAAACGCAGGGCCTCCAGAGGGCGGCTCCTTTCTACACAGGGTCTAAAAATGAAAACGAGGTCAGGACACTGAACAGGCCGCCTTTATGAAAAAATACACTCCCGAAATGCAGATACACGGGGACTTTTCCCTCTCTGCTTCGAGAATAAAAAAAAAACAAAAAATATCCCTGGTAAAGAATGACTTTGCATTCTGCACTTTGAAATACGAAGCGGCGAGCTTCCCGTAACTCTACCTCGGTGCCTGAAATCCTGCAATGTTTAATTCGCTGGCACGAAAAAGACACACAGCAGAGACGGGCTGTCACAGTCGTACAGAGAAGACAAACGAGATCAAGGCACAAACAGCAGTACTACAGACAACTGTAGACTCCGGTTAAGCTTGGGAAGTAAACACACTTACAAACACAGCCAGACAATGGGTGGCCCCAAAGAAGCCATATCGACTGCAATGCAATTTGATACAATGACATGTGCTCGCATGTGAGCGGACCGGGCACGGCGGCATGTGCTGTGTGACACCTTGTATCCTGCTGCCATACAACACAGACCAAAAATAATTTTGCAAGAAACTCATCGTGCATTTGGGCGCTGCTGAGACTGGTCTGACACAATGATCTGCACAATCTGGACCCGTGACGTGACTTTTCACTCAAGTGCTTACAAGGGAGCCTTTGATTAAGCAGAACTTAAAGTGCGTGTCGCTTACATTCATCTCCCACCTTTGCTGGGGGATGGGAACCTTCAGGGCTCCTCTTTCAGATGTCTTGCACAGACTGCTCTTTTTACCACATTTTAGCAAGGTTATGATCAAGCCTTTGAGTCCGCAATCACACTGCAGACTTTCACTCTGTTGTACATGTCATGCTTCACAACCCTCTTCCTCCAGCTCAGACAGATAAATTGATGTTCCCTGATTTATTTACATTTATCTATTTAGCAGACACATTTATCCAAGGCAAGGTCAGCCAGTGGAGCAATTGGGAGTTAAGGCCTCCTTGCTCAAGGGTGATGATACACACGGTTTTGAGCAATGTTGCTGGCAAATGTTGCTCAAGCACTTTCCCATTGACATTAGTCAACAAATTTCTATTTGGAAAAAGTTTGATCGACAGTGGGCAACTTTTCTCTGTCCTCCAGATCCAGATGAGTTGCCCTTTTTCTTACCTGGTTGGCAACTGCCTGGCAGCATTACTCAAAAGGTAAATGATACACAGGGCAATGTTATCAGTGAAATCACTGCTGGCTACAGCATTTAAAATCAGCGACCTTATAATCACAGGCGCTGTCCTAATCCAGTGAGCCACACACCATTCCTGGATGATACAGTGATGACAGTTCTTTTTAGAAAGAGGTGGTTCTGTTGTGCTATACTTTTCACTCATTTTCCCCAACAAGAACATTTCCACAGAAGAACCTCCCAAAGGCTTCACAGTCAGCATGGTTTTTGTTGAGCCTAAGAAGTGTAGCCATGTTAGACTCGGACGGGGGGGAGCAGTGTTTGGTTCTCTCTGTTTCAGTGACTCAAACACTGACGGAATTGAACATGAGAGGCCCACACAGCTGCAGCCATGTCGTACGCATTTGTGGTGGAGTGACTCTTGTTGGACATCATCTCCTTCAAAGAGTAATGATGGTGCTGAATTTTACATTTATTTAGCAGGTCCTACAGTCCAAGGTGACTCAGTAAGGTAGATATCCTCTCCAGCTAATATTTTCCCCATTAGAACATGTGCTTGATCGTAGATTGATGGCAACCCAAGTGCCATAAAATTGTATACCTGAGCAGATCTCCATTTTTGAAAAAGCCTGTCATATTAAAGTTACATTTCTATGGTATGTAAGAGGATTACCGTTTTTACTCAAAACAACTTTTTCGTCTTAACAAAGGGAAGGTGTTTAAGGTCAAGAATGTTGCTCTATAGCAGTGTTTCCCAATCTGGTCCTCGGGGACCCACCGTCAGCTCATGTTTTTGCTCCCTCCGAGCTCCCTGCCAGACAGTCCACATTTTTGCTTGGGAAGAGGGAGGGAGCAAAAGCATGGACTGTATGTGGGTCCCCGAGGACTGGATTGGGAAACGCTGTTCTACAGTATTGCACAAAGACTTTTAAGGGACATAACACTTTGAGGTTACGAGAGCTTGGCCTATACACCAAGGCTACCTGCTATCCTACACTTGACACCTGAGATCAGTTCGTCACATGTTACAGAGCTCAGTTGTGTCTTGGGCATTCAGTCTCTTTAGGGAAGAAGAAGTGACTATGCACAGATCAATCCTCTTTCTTTCACAGGGCTAGGACACAAGCCATTCATTCTAATTAAAGCCACAAAACTCACTCTTAAGCCCATTTAAAAACAACAATAAATAATAGCAATAATAATAATGTGTGGACAACTTTGGGATGGCCACAGACCCTGAGAAGTGCCCTTTACCAATCAGTACCAGATTAACACACTGAGATGGGGGGTAGGGACTTTAGAATATCACAAATCAACCTACGGGCCGAAGTTCAGGTGGGATCTCATAGACCATCATGTATAATGTCTACATAAAGCTAAACCTCATGAGAAAGTCACAAAAATCACTGTCAAACATCAGCTATTTTTTGTACTATTCATGCATTTTTAATTGAGAAAACTTGTTTGTTCCAGTAAAATAGACTAACACAGGCAGTACCTCCCTTTAGTGCCCTAAGTATAGTCAAGACAGTCTTATTCTGGGTCCAATGGGCAGAGTTCCACGTCAGCCCATGTGGGTGTGGTTACACAAACTACCCCTTAAGAACTAAGGTCAGAGACCACTGGCATGAAGCCAACCTGCCAGCCAACTCAGCTAAGTAACATGTGACAGATGCCCATGATCACTGCTCTGAGGGAGACGTAATGTCTTCAGCTGCTGCTTCTGCAGACTTATTATAAAGTACATTGTTCACAGAAAGCCCCCAACAACCAAAATGTCCTATATCCATCCATCTTTCAGCCATTTATCCTGATGAGGAGGGGAGAGGTCAGCTGGGCATGGTGCCAGTCCACTGCTGGCCACCCCCCCCCCCCGATTCCTGCACCACATGCAAAGTAAAGATGCCAGTTAACCTAGTAGCACGGACTTTGGGAAGAAACTAGAGCACCCATAGGAAACTCGCACGGCACAAGGGGAAGATGCAACCCAACTCACACCCCACACACACAGTCGTGTAATCATAATTTTGGGGACCACTCATTCATTTCTATGGGGAAAATGCTAATGCTAACTATGACAACCTTAACCCCCACCCAGCCCTAACCATAGCCATAAGTAACCAAACAAAATACAAGAGTTTTTGCATGAGGTAAAAAAAAATGGGTACTGATGACATTGTGGGGACATTTGGTCCCCTCAAGGTAAGGTATACCTGGACCACACACACACACACACAAACACAGAACAGGAGGAGCCTTGTCACACCAATCCAGAAAGTGTAAAGAGATACAGCTGACCACTGAGGCACTACGCCACTCACATACTGGGCATTTTCTACATGCACCCCTTATTATAGAAGGCCTTGAACATCTTGGCCAACTTGGTCTTATAAACATCATTTGTGTGGATTTTAAAAAAGTGGTGACTTCGCCTCATTGCCTCAATTGGTCGGAAAGTGAGGGGAGGTTTCTGTGCGAACGGTAAAGGCTCGAAGATCACCGTGGCAGGGTGGAAAGGTGACACCGCTGCTCTGCTAAGAACCGGCTGGTCTTTTTCTTAAGTAACTGCCTCAATCTCAGAGCAGTAGAATATCCACTGTTCAATTAGAGACCCATTCACACCTGTCTTTGCTGATAGAGACTTCAGTAAACACTAAGCCTGAAATTAAAGGCAGCCTTAGGAGTAGAATATAATGAACAATCAAGGGAAATTCAAGCTGGAAAGCCATTTCATAAAGTTTCTTCTCATAACATACCAAATAGGTCCACTATAATATTAAAATCTAGGAGTTCTGCGTCTGCATTGGTCAGACATTGCCAGGGAGAAGAGGTTCCTTTGAAGTCCGAACATAATAGCTCTATGCTGCCCCTTAAGCCCCTTCAGGTGCTCCCACAGCTCTGGAGAGTCACTTCTATTAGCTTTCTTCCTCTCAGCCCAGTTTTAAACAGTAAAATAAAGCAAAAATGCTGAAAAGTACCTGCACCCACCTTAGAAAAAGCAGCCTGGTGTTGGGCTGCTTGAGATGCCAGGGTAACAAAATCTGCGATCAGAATCCTCACACTGGCCAATGAGCAGTAATGAAGCTCCTTTAAAATCAGACCATGAGGCTAAACTTGAGCTGCACTGGGAGGGGGTTGGGTACCAACATTTTGCTGTCCTGCAAGCCTTTGGCCCTAACCATGCTAGAGACCAGGCACTCATCTCCTGCAAGCCTTTGGCCCTAACCATGCTAGAGACCAGGCACTCATCTCCTGCAAGCCTTTGGCCCTAACCATGCTAGAGACCAGGCACTTATCTCCTGCAGCACAGCCACACAGAGATGAGTCAGCAACCTCTCCAGCTGCTTGCCAAAAGACCCTTCATGCAGTACACCCCCCCCCCCCCCAAAACAGGGTACTTCACAGTGACAACAGTGCCTCCTTTCTTCAACACAAGTACCAGTTATTCACCCTTTTAACAGCAAGGTTTACGGAACTGGACCAATGCTGTTGCTTGGGTGTTGGCGCACTGCATCCTGGGAGTCAAACCAGCTACCCTGGGTCATGGGTGTGTCCCAAGTGAAGTTGCCTGCAACACCCACTTTACTGACAGAACCCCTGCAACTGCTGGGGACTAAGACGATCGCAACACTTACAACAGAACCATCTCCAGCGAGCACTTCAGAAGGCTACTAAACTCACGTGTCAGAAACCGAAAGGGAAGTAGCCCGTAATGCATAGAAAGGAAAGCTCCGATTTCTGTTTATGATTAGCATCAATAATAGACTGAAATATCTGACAGACTAGCATACACAAATGACGATGTACCAAGCATCCTTGATCTGGGAAAGCAACTGTGACTGAGTAGAGACCGTCTTTGTGCCAGACGTAACACACACTCAGAAGGCAACCAGGACTGTATGTATAGCTTGCTGATAGCAGGTTTGTGTCTCCAATCTCCAATAGGCTTTGAATGTATCAGACTCACGGGCCTGATAAGGACATATGAGCAAACAGCTCTGATTGCCCAATAGCAGCACCTGTAGTTTCAGTGGGCGAGCCCCTCTGTGTCCTCTCTCATTCGTCACGGCCAAATATCAAAGCGCCCATCACCCGCCCCGTTAGCTTGTGGATGGACTACACGTCAGCAAAGAAGGAATTCGGCACGTCCTCCGACTTCCCTCCCTGGACGCTGCCTGGCTTCTGCCCTCCCGGAGCCCCTGAAGCTTTGCCGCTTGGCACGCACGGAGCCGGCCGGTGGACCTGGAGAAAGGGCTGATTCACATGCACGAGAGAGGCTTCTGTAATCCTACGGTGTGGGGAAAGCCTACCCAAAGAAGTATGCTCGGTATGTGTGGACATGTCTGCAAGGCCCAAATCGGGGCCCTTGCTGGCCCTCCAACACCTCCACCAAAGACAAACATGCTGGTGTAAGATGGCAAACTGGTGCAAGGGCCCGTTATGCCTCAATTGTGTCATGCTTCACACACTAAGATGTCCAAAGGATTGATAAAAGGAGAGCTGCAGACCTACAGTGGGCTGAAAATACCCAAAGCTACTACTTCGTGTTCTAGATGTAAAGCTAACAATGCTACAGGAAATGTGGTATAATCAAATTATAAAAAAAAAAACTGGCTATAGCAAAATAACACCAGATTAGACCCCCTAGGCAGACACACAATGTCGAGTGATGTTATCTGACATAGGAAAGGCAGCTTGTATTATAGAAGATGACAAATAATAATGCTAGCATTAGATAGCATTAAGGATGGTAATTGAGCTGGGGGGTAAAGAAAAAAAAGATTAATATTTATTTAGCAAACACTTCTATCAAAAGCAACTTATATTTCGTGGGAAGGCATGCAGGGCTAGCCGGTCGCTGCAGCAAACTGGGGGTTAAGGGCCACTCAGGGGACATCACTCTGCTGGCCTGGGGATCTGAACCGTCGACCATCAGATCATATGCATAGCGTTCCAACACCCCAAGCCACACTCTCCCAATGATGGTGACAGCATTCCAGGGGTTTCATTTCTCATGTAATGGAAAAATTCATATAATCTCATAACAACATATGGACTATAACACTACAGAAAGTATTAAGAGTGTGTGTGTGTGTTAATCACCATGCCACCTGCTGCCCCAATGGCTCCCAGGATATGCTCACCTAGTCCTAAGAACACAGTCATTATTATTCAAAAACAGTTCGTTTGTTTTGCTCTGCTCTCTCCTGATCCTGCTGTCCTTAGAGAGCACCCTAACTGTTTACCGTGAAGTAAGAGAGTGTGTGTGTGTGTGTGTGTGTGTGTGTGTGTGTGCGTGCGTGCGTGCGTGCGTGCGTGTATTTCCACGAAATAAAGGGCAGTGCTTGAGTTCTTCTTGCTTAAACATACAGGGCTGCATCCACAGATTTACAGTCAAGACTAAACTATGCTTCATACATGTTTTTCCATACCATTAGATTATTTTTAACAATATCTTTAAGTTTATGATAAAAGGCAAAATGTCAGGAAGAATGGTGTTTTTATTTGGAACATCCTCTTTTTTGTCTTATCAGTTAGCCTTTAACATTGATTTACAGAATTATTAAACTTTTTACACATTAAGGGTTATGCACAATAAAATGTTTCCAAGTTGCAGGATGCCCTGAAAGCCACACACATCGCATATAATGAGATCCAGGGGATTTGCTGGTCAAAGGACCCAGTGAAATAAATGCAGCTGCAATACTTGCGATGGATGCGATCAGCATGCTAGACCAAGTCAATATGCACATTTCATGGGCAGCTGCTGCATATATCCAACACTTCAATCTTTTCGTGGGACTCACGCATTTTCTGGGTGCATGAATTCAATTAGACAACCGAAAGCTGAATAAGGACTGCGCAAAATCCACAAAACCAAATCCCTACAAAATGTACTGGGTTACCAGCAATACAAACTGGATTTAAAGCGAGACTGGACAGTTAGGTGATGGATCTTAAAATGCCCAACAGTTATTTGAGGCTTTAACTATAATTTAAAAATAATTGTAAATGTATACGGATTTCCAAGATCTGGTCCAGCATCATATCCTTTATCCTTGACCTAGCCGAATTAACTTGTCTCGTCATCTTAGTGTTGCTAATCAGTCTGCATAATATCATAATTACCTCGTAAAAAACAAACATAAACTGTACACACACCCACTGGGCTAAACCCAAGCTGCCCGGTAGACAAAGCATTGCGAAAGACACACTGAATTACTTTGAGGAAATACAATACTGCATCGCATGGACGCATCCCTAAATAGCCGAAGAACAGTGATCAAGCTTAAATATGCCAGGACTTCTCCAGGAATAGCAAAACATCAGCATGGACCTCAGACACAAAACATCTGGAGGAAATGCAGACAATAGTCTAGGCTGCACATACTCTAGTAGGGGGAAAATAACAAACAGGAAAAACAAGTTTCATCCAATGAGCTCAGCTGAAACAACGGCAGGCGTTTTATCGAAATGCCCCAATTATTTTTTTTAAAAGCCACATTCCGGATTATAAAAGGAGACACAGACATTACGAAACAAAAAGTAGGTGATGAAGGATGTGCCGCACAGGCGCCGCTGTCTCATCGCGTTTCCACCTTTAGACATTGAACTTGGCCGACGCCTGAAAGCCTAAAGCTGATTACATTTCGCTGGCCTGGCATTTTTCACTCCCCATAAAATCGGGCATGCATGGAGAAAGTATTAAAATAAGCCTACGACCGAATCCACCTTTTACAGCCTGGTAATAAAACGAGAAGTGTTAACAAAGAGCAGCCATTCTGCTGGCTGAAATTTCCTGATTGATAGACTAGTTAATCGGCTTAGGGGGGAAAACATGGCTTGCAAACTCAGGATCTATGTTATGTGTCACGAATTATAAGCCTTTGTAAACATACGTATACAAAGTGTCAATTTGTTACCGCAAACTTCCTGGTAAGGAAATGCGGAGAATGACGGAGGATCAAAATGGGGTTCGTTGAACTTTAGCATTGCCGTTCATTATTAAAAAATATCCGTGGATATAATCGCCGTCGTAAGCTTTTTGGGACGCATCGAAAATAAGAAAATGATACATTGTATTACATGGTTTCTGAAATGTAAAACCGACCGCGTACAAAATTATTCATAGAGCCCAGCGCCGACCACGTAGTGTTTACTTACTAGGCAGCACTAGCAATGTTTTCTAGGTCACTTTTGACTAAAAGGGCCATCAGCTAGGAGAACAAGAGGCTGTTCGTTTACAAAAACAAAAATATGGGCATGTAACTGATGTATCGCCTTGATTGGAGACTTACCTGATATGGCGGCGGCGGCTCCTGGTCCGGATCTGTCCCGTCACCGAAACTAGCCCTGTCCGACTGGGATTCATGCAGCAAGGAGATATCATCCGACGTGGGAGACTTCAGACAATTACCCATCTCCTCCTCAAACTCCCTCTCTTCGAGATGCTGTCCTTCGCCTACACCTTCAGCGGCACAAAAAGACGACGGCGGATCCCTCTTCTCCGCCGAACCGAAAGCGTCAAGCGACTAATAATCTGCCCCATGCATTGCGGAAGATGTTTTTACTCAAGGCGAACAAACCAAACCATCTCGACACAAAGAAGCCAGGCTGGGCGCAAACGCTGCCGAGCGCAGCCCACCCGTCTGTGCCCCAATCCGAGCACCAGCTCCGCTTTCAAAGCCCTCTGCGTCCCCTTTCGCCGATCGTCTAGGTCTTTGTTTGAACGTTTATCTGTTTTCTTTTTAAAAATAAATGGCTATATTTCGGCCGACAGGGTACAACAGCCGGGCAGCTGCTGTGGAAATGAGCACAACGTCACCGCCCGTGTGTTGTGCTACGTAGCACAGGGAGGCGGGTGTCACTCCGGGGCTCGTGGCCGGCAGTTCTCGTCGAGTTCAGCTCGGCTTCTGCACCGATGTTGTCATTCTGCATGCATGCATGCACGCATACATACATACATCCGTCCGTCCATGCATGCATATTGCATATAGTTCATAATATGCAATACACATTTTTAAAATTCCCACGTACAATTAACTTAATACACCTCGCGATTTTTTTTGCGCCATCCAAAAAACCAAACTTATTAGAATAATTAATCTTCCGTGTCAATAATATTATAATGTGATAATGGTAAAAATTAAAAGCTTAAATGTACATTACGCCAGACTATAACAGTGTAAATGCCAGTTCTCTTAGTCTTATCAACTGATTCTAAATCAATGTTTGGACATCGAAGTGCCGAAGTGTTTAAATTCAGTTGGTAAGGGTCAGACAGGATTCCCCAAAAATCTGCGTTACTCATAAGTAGATCGCAAGGGAATTTAATGGTACAGCCACAATACGGCTAATATTTCTATGTAAAATCAATAGAGCGGTGCAGTGGTGTAAACATTACCGAGATTTATTCCTGTGTTTGGGAAAGGTACCACTTGTAGGTCTAATGCCCGATTCTGATATTACTGTATACTTTATAAATAGTAAAATAGCTCAACCGTTCCTGACATGGGCCTACAAATTCAGAAATCTAAAAGAAAGTATATTATAAACGAAGTACATTGTTACTGTTGGTTTTACTCTGCATATATATAGGCCTATATTCGTGGTATCTTATACTATGCTGCATGCAGAGTAGTTTTCTACACTTAAAAGCTAAAATATGTGACTTGATGGCGTCATCTAAAACGTCACTGGTTGCTAAACCGTAACAGCAGTCGTTAAGGATCGGCCTGCGTTACTTTGACAGAACATTATGACAGCGCCCTCTTGTGGTATCAACTGAGGAGAATCTTAAACGTATCAGTCAAAAAAAAAAAACAATCTAAAGACATGACAATACTATAGGTTACAAAGAAAGAGAAAATATCAAAATGCAGTTGAGTAGTATGGAAAATTTTATTTAACTATGTAATTTACAGGAGGGACAGAAAAGGTACGAATTCTAGCGTATATAATTCCCCTGTGTGGTAGCCAGAAGAGACTTGCTGTGTAGTGGGAATGCATTCACTGAACATGTTACGGTATTTTTTGAGCATGAGGCTGTCACGGCGTTTTTATCAAATTAAAATGTGTGTCAAATACTCCTGATTACATACCTGCGACAACTGAGATGTGGCTTTTTGGTAATAACGTAATTTAATAAATTGTTTTATAAATCAGTCATGGACTGATGTGAAGTCGGCAGCAGTAAGGGAAAGAAGTGTAAATTAAACAAAAAAATTTCCCTCTGTAATCATCTTAAGGATGCAAAAAATAAACAATGGAAAAAACCTTATCGTATTAATTTGATCGTTTGTTCTTCTTTATTTATGAAATGAAGACTTAGTTTGATCATACCTAAACAAAAGCCAAATTCCATAAACAGAACCAGAGACGGAAAAGGACAGCTTTAAATTTGCGTATTTCCTGGGTCGGCTCAGTTTCGCAGACACAAATCCAATTTACTTTCAGTTCAGTCACACATAACAGACCACAAACACTGATTTCGGTTTCGTAGATTTAGCAAAGTAATGTTACGGGTGATTAAAGTTGACAGAAATTTCCTTTCCCACAGTTACTCCCTGTTCTGTATTTCACCGGCCGCAATGACTGGTGCGTCACTATAAATGTGCACCATCTCAATGTTAAGAAAATTATTATGTGACAAATTCCACTATATCAGCACATCACCTCATAATAATAATATTTACACATTACCAATGTGCTTCAAAGTGTGAAGACAATCGAGAACTTAACAAAATGGACTTCAACAGAAATGCTTACTTTGATCAGTATGACTGTGAAATATGTTTTAATGGACCATTTACAGCTCTGGAAAAAAAAGAGACCACGCTACATTTTTTAAGAATCTTTTAAAATTAAGAATTAAGAATTTTTAAATCCTGGTTTAATCCTGGTTCTGCTGGCAGAAGGCTACACTGTGCAGGCTGCTTCCAGGCTCAAAGTTTCTAAGACAGCAGTAAACAAGAACAAGGTGAAGCAGGAGACACTGGGAAAGACCAAAAACCAGTCAGAAAGAGGGCAGAAGCAACTTTCTAATGCCAGAGACGACCATCAACTTATCCGGCAGTGCCTCATAAATCGGAGGATGACCTCAAGTGACCTTCAGAAAGAATGGGAAACATTAAGTGGTGTGAAGTGCACTGCTAGGACAATTCATAACAGGTTCGTAGAAGCAGGACTGAAGACCCATAAAGCAGCAATTCTTAACCCATGGGTCACAACTCAAATTTAGGTCTGTTCTGAAAGTGTCACAGGGCAGAGTTGGAAAAGTAAGCACTTTAAAACCAGCAAGCTCTTATGCTGATCCACAATCAGATTTCCCAGCCCCAGTCCTAGAATTAACCTATAAAAACGGGTCTTGGGTCTGCAACTGCTTAGTGCAAAACTAGTGAACACTCAACCAATCCAACAAGCCAAAGTACACATGCTTAATTTAAAAATCACTGGCACATCCAATTAGATTTGTGCTACAGACATTGATTGGCATGAACTGCAGTGTGTGCTTGACCATAGCGTTAATTTAAACCTATACTTGATATAGGGTCACAACTGAGTTGACATGGTAAACATTGGGTCGCGGTGCAAAAAAGGGTGAAAGCCGCTACCATAAAGCAAGGAGAAGAAGCCCTTCATTAATGAGGAGCAGTGAAGAGCCAGGTTGGAGTTTGCAAAAAAATATATATTTTACATAAATTGAGAAATGAGTGAAAGTGTGGTCTCAATTTTTTTCCAGAGCTGTATATTAATGTCTCCTCCAGACGTGATAATAATAATAATAATGATAATAATAATAATAATAATAATAATAACCACAATACTGAGTCACGGGCCATTTCACCATCATTCTATCTGTGCTTATAGGTGTGTCAGCCTGAGCACAGATCCTAGGCTGTGGCTTGCGTTTCTGTATGAATCTGTGTGTGTGTGCGTGTCAATGTGGCTGTTTGTGCGACGCTGTGAGGGTGACAGCCCACACTGAGGCCTGTTCCTCAGCTCTGCTTGCTGGGAGACTGGCGCAGTTCAGCTCTCTACCATCTTGAGGGACACCCCTACTCTTCAGGACCCTGGAGACAGGGCTTCAGGCAAACTTTCACAACACTGGCCACGGACCCGACGTCTCCTAGTGGATCCCGTTCCCTTGTGTAGCCCTGGCCTTGTGCAAAGCTGCCTGGATTCGGAAGTGTGTCCGGGACTCCATGGAGTAGTTCTTATAATTCTGCCTGTAAACAAATATTTTTAAATATTACTGTTGAATTGCTAACAATGTATGCGATTGAGACAAGTTAACTAGATTTCATATTCTTTCAGGTGTCAATATCAATCAAGGTTTTTAAAAGTTCAGGCACCTTTTTAACACGATTAATATCAAATCACAAGTTTAGCCACACTTCATAAGCTGTAATGTCAGCCAGTGGTGATATGCTTAATGGTCGAATAGTATGATCAACATTCATAAAATGATGACATAAGCAGCAATGTGGGGGCGGGGGTGGCAAACAACCAAGGCTGAGAACCAGTGAGGTGGGGAATCCACAGACACCTGTTTGCTCGTCTGGGGGGTCGGGGGTAGGTTGGGGGGAGCACAGACCCCGGCTTCACACTCACCTGGCCGCCTCCAGGAGAGCGATGGCTTCATCCCTCCTTCCCTGTTCCAGGCACAGCAGCCCATGTTCCAGCAGAGCATTGGGCACCAGGTAGTGATCCAGCTTGATCTGCACCTCACTGACAAGTGAGAAGGCGGCAATATGAGGCTGAGCAGCTTGCGCCAGGCACAGGGACCGCCAGATCCCCACTAGCTCTTACTTTATTGGAAGCATGTGGAGCGCAGCAGATGGAAGGAGTCAGGAGTTGTGAAAACAGACTCAGGTGAAAGCCATCTTGTCGGTTATGGTGTATATTTAACCAGAAGGACACCAAACTCCAAACACAAGTGCTGGAGAGCCCCTAGGCTGTGGTTTACGTTACATGCTAAATCGGGCATGCCTGCTCACTTTGATTAAAATAAAATGCATTCTCTGGGGCAGCATGGTGGCTCGCTGGTTAGTAGCAGAGCTTCCAGGGTTCTGGGTTCGAGACCTGCCCTGCGATTGGCTGGCACCATGCTCTGGCTGACTGAGGCTTGGTGCCTCAAGTTTGTGACCCTCTTCTGGATAAACGGCCATGGGAGACTGACAGATATGTCGCCTGCTGAGAAAGTCATTGATCCCCCCCTGAAATGAGTACACCTATAGTGTTAAATGGGATCCTCTAAACAGCCTTCTTCTCACAGACTGAGAATTTATATTCATTTCTTTGCTCGCTTAAGTACACAGCGATCAGTCACATTAACCAATTAAATCACAGGATCAGGCATGTCGATATTGTCCGCTAATGGCAGCTGTCGATTAGCGTGCATAAAATACGGGAGGGAGGTGTGACCGTCCCAAAGCGGAGCCCACTCTGCCAGATCACCCTATTCTTATTCCTAATCATCACAGCAGGTTATGTTCTCTGTTCTCTTTACCCCAGTAAATACGCCCAGACCCTGAGGCTCAATCCACACCTTAGTTGTAGCCTTTCCATGACCCAATGCCCAATTAAGTTTTTGTGTATCTGTTTACCTCCCCCCTCCCTGGTTCTCCCAGGAGCTTTTATTCAGCCTGCCCCATTCCCACCCTCATCCCTAGTCATATGACTCTCTCCACCATATCGGCTTCATTAGCACAGTATCGCCTGGCTACCATCATTAGCAAATGACCCCATTTACATTCACAGGTACTGCTGGACGCTACATGCCGGTCAGGTACCTTCTGATACTACGGTAAAGCCCCAAGAGACAAAAAAGCACCCGCCATCTGACACCGATGAGACGGTTCTCTAGGCATGATGACGCTGCTGTTTTGACCAATCACGCCTTGCAGCGTCAACAGCTTCCATGGGTTTTGAGCGGAAATGATTCGCTGCGGCTCAGCATTAATCTAGCAATGGCTGGACAAAATCAGTCAGGAACCAGGCTGTTTTTAATGTAGAGATTCCCTAGCAGAAGAACGGCACGAGGTGCAGGATCTAAGCAGACGCGTCACGAAGAACAGCTCTGGCTCCCGCCGGCTCATTTGCACAGAAGTTTCCGCCCCCTTCCTTGTAGGGACTAATTATGGCAGCTGCTGGCAATGGCCAAGGTGTCATGTAACCTGTGCGGCCGAGTCACCGCGCCCCGCTGAGCACCCGTGTCATGCCCAGATGGCTCATGTAAGGCCGGCGCTATCCAAGCGAGCCGGTGGCAGGTGGCCGGGGGGTGGGGGAGCAGCGGGGGTACTTACTTGCAGAGGACCAGGGTGAAGTAGTGTTCAGCCTCCTCAGGACGACCCAGATGCTTGAGGCACAGACCTTTTAGGAGGCTCACCAGACACTGGTCATCCACAGACGTCTCAGTTTCTGCAAATGAGACGGGTAGCATGATCAGCGCCCTGGCAAACGCTGTCCCCTACAGTCTATCCCATCTTTCTCCTGCCGAAACCCCCACAAATGCTCATCCCTCGAAGGCCGGTTTGTTCCATTACTTGGGTATTGCTCTAATTTCCTTTGCTCGTCTTCCAGGGTCTTTAGCATGCCTTCCGTCAGGTCTTTGTGCTTCCCGATGACCGTATATCCGTTCCAGATGTACATCATCTCCTACAGCACACAGGTGAACCGTGTTTCAAAGCCAGGATCGGGAGCAGCATGGAAACCGACCCGTGGGACTATCACATTTCAGATTTGTGCATGAATCACGCAGATGATGCACTGACCAGGGGTGGAGCGGGAAGAGGCAGAGGGCTCTCGGTGAGGTACCGGCGCGCTTTTCGGATGGCAAATTTCTCCGTGGGCAGAGACTTCCCTGCTATTTTCTGCTTCAGCCTGGGCACCTGTCTGAAACAAGGTAAGAAGGTCTGCACCCAAAAAACCACGGGGCCGCGCTCAGACCAAAGCGAAACTTTTCCATGAGCCGTTTTACCTGAACAGGGCCACCTCGCTCTCCCTGAAGGGCAGACGCTCCTCCCTGCTCAGCATGCTAAGGTAGGCACCTTTCATGTACATATATGTTGCCTGAGGGACAGAAAAAAATGTGACACGCACCCACCAACATCACCCTGACATTAAGTACAATAGGCCAGATCGCTGCATAACATCTGATTCTAAAGGTTCTTCTCCGTAACATGAAACAATTCAATCCATGTCAAATCATGTTTCTAGCTGTCATCAGTTTCTTTTTCCGACTGATATAAAAGAGGTTATTAAATAGAAAGAGTCAGTCAGTACCTCTAAAACACACAAGGACTAGGCCTGTGTTCTTAAAGTGAGGACAGCCAGTTGTACATGATGGTCATGCCATTGATACCTGGCAGTGTTCGAGTGTTTCTTATTGTTCAAAGTGTTTTATATTATGCAAATTCAGGTTAATGAGCAGCATGGTGGCTCCCTGGGTCACACTGTCACCTCACACTCCCAGTGTTGGGGGTCTGTGTCCTGCCTTTGCCCTGTGAGTGAAGTTGGTAAGTTCCCCGTGTTGTGTGAGATTCCTCCTGCAGTTAAACTAATCGATGTCTCTAAAGCACTCATAGTGTGTGTCTATCCTGTGATGACGGGCATCTTATGCAGGGTGGAGCCCAGCCTGGGATCAGCTCCAGGCCCCATTGTCACCCTGACCAGTAAAAGCAGATAAAAGATGGACATAAATTCAGACTAATACTCTACAGACACACAGGCCTCTAACCTTAGACCAGGCATTCTCCTTGCTGAGCAGGTCAGCGTAGAAGTAGGCCATCTTCCAGTGCCGCTTGTAGGTGAAGCACCACATCAGCTCCCAGTAGCACATGTGGTGGAACTGCTTCCACTGGTGCTGGGCCTCGCAGCACTCCTCGAAGCGGCTGACGGCCTGGGGCAGGGGGGCAGGCAGTCAGACGGACACGCGGACCGGCATGCACACGGCCCGCTGCCCGCCGCCACTCACCGTGTCCAGGTTGCCTTTGATCTCTTCAATCCGGCCAGCGAAAAACAGGAAAATGGATCCCTGGGGAGGGAGCGGGAGAGCGGTGAGAAGCCCAGGCGCCCCCCTCAGGCCATAATGCACCGAGCATGACACGGGCGTCTCCTCTTACTTTGGGATACTGTTTGAGGTAGGGCTGTAGCAGCCTCTCTGCATCCTCCACATCTCCTTCCCCTGTTCCTGCATTTACAGAATGTGTGTACAGATTAAACAGTAATAAATCTGCATATTATTCCAGGAGAGATTCTGCACAAATCTTACTGCATTTACTGATTTTTGGCTCCTACTGATGTCGTTTGCCAGTGTCTTTAATCACGTCACCAAATATATAAATATATAATTGCAATATGATAGTGATATTTTATTAATCCCCATGGGGATATTTTCTTTGCTCCATCTTGCTCTCCATAGCTTGGGGGGTCAGCCAGTGCGCAGTGCCCCTGCAGCTGGGGGTTTAGGGGCCTTTGCTCAAGGGCCCACGGACATGTGACCATTCTGCCGAGGTCGGGCCTCAGACCAGTGACCTTCCAATTACAGGCACAGAGGCATAGCCCAATGAGCCACACACCACTCCTAAGCATAACAGCCTGGTGAAATTCCTATTGTTGCACTATTGTCGCACTGTTTTGCCCTTCATCGCACTGCTGTCTGTTGTATTGTTCCCCAATGTACCTGTCCCCTCCCCTGTGTTCCTCAGAATATGTGACAATAAAAACTTGAAACCTTCAAACTTTCTCCCATAAAACAGGTAAATCCAGCAGAAGTGGAAGAGTGTGGTAACTTTGGGCTCCTTAGGGGAGAGTCACACAGTGCAAGGTGTCAGGTGGTCCTCCTCACCCAGGATGAAGCTCATGAAGGTGTGGTAGCAGATCAGCAGCATGTTACACAGAAAGGCCCGTAACGTGTGAGTGGAAGAACCATCCTGCAGCTGCTGTAGTCCGAATTCCTGGAGACACACAGCAGAGAAAGTGATCAGCTTCTCTCCATGGAACCACACACACACACACACCTGACCTGGAGCTCCAGCCAGCCTCCCAGGACGCCGCGGAGGGCTCACTTTATTGGCGGAGAAGCCGACGAACTCCAGCAGCCTGAGAATCCTGGTTGGCAGCATGGACAACATCTGAGGAGAGAGAGAAGATGGACGCTGGCAAGACAGTAGAGAGACTGGAAGGAAACAGCTTCGGTAAAGGCTGCTAGAAGGGTGCCTTGGTGGGGGCCAGTCGGCTGCATATTACTTTGTTTCATTGTACCTTATTAATACAGAAACAGACAAAGAGGCTACTCAGGGAATGATAAAGAATTTGACACATTGTGTCTTTATACGTAGTGAGCTACACACACACCTCAGGTCACAGAGGGTGGTACCAGGGGTTTAACACACCCTCAAAAATGTGGGTAGTGGCAGGGAGGAAAGTTTTTGGGAGAGAGTTTCTTGCAAGACAGGTGGGACCACTTAGTGATTCTTGTTTGATCTTGTATTTCTATTGTTAGCTCACAGGTTACTTGTATTGTGTGGCTGGGCTTCTCAGCTACACCTGGACTGTCACAGTCTTCTTCATCATCATCATGATGAAGAATATTACAGAATTCCACTATGTTCACTTCACCTTTGAGAGTTCCCCTATTAGAACTTCTTTGGTTTATTGTTTAGTGTTCTTCTATATATTCCTGGAAGTATTTTGTATTATTATGCAAATTGCATAATACACCTTTTTGTGTTCCCTCGCATTGTCATGGTGTGTCCTGGCATCCTGTGCATGTCCTGTGTATCGTTTAAGCACTTAGGCAGGCCCCACCTATTACAGTGTGTCACGCAGAAAGTGTGGATCATTCATGGTACTGAATAGGTCCTTTACCAGCCCAACAGCTTCATTTAGGTGGATCAAATGTGGACTAATTGCGTAGCAATATCCTTTATGAAAACACAGTGGGGTGGGACGGCATTCTCACTAGATTGAAAGCCCCTATTCCAAGGTTAACTCCTCCTTCAAAATGATTATGATTTTCTCCTTGAATGTAGCTGGATGACAAGAGAACCGTATGCAGCTCCCTGAAAAATACAAGAGGGACCTGTTAAATCTCCGGGGAATGCTGAGATGGGAGACACAGGCTCCCCTGTTTATTCATAACGGCGGCACAAATGCTTACTTGTATGTCTGGTAGCTGTTCCTCACTTTAATTCCTCCTTTAATGAAACTAATCATGTTTTCGTCCTGTTAAAAAGGAGAAAGAGAACTGCCGTACGGTGTGAACAAACAGGATGGATTTATCTACGCTAGATAAAATGCGCTGCATGGGAGGTGGCACTGGGTGCCAGAATAGTACAGTGGCTGCCAGAGCTGTTATACCTGAAGGAAAGTCAGTGCTGCCCTCTGCAGGAGACACTCTGCATAGCACAATTCGGCATGGAGTTCCTCTGAGGTGAAAATCACAGCAAAATTATCTCCAGTGACTCTGAAATGACTGGAAGCTGTATAACGGGCCCACGAACAAGAAGAACGTACTCAAATCATAACTGACCAAGTGCAAAACTACAGAAAAGCGTAGTGAAGCGGCAACCCTCCGTGAAATCCCAGGAGCACTGACCTTCTGTGAAGCTTCTACTGACCATGCTGTTGAAGGACGACTTCCTGCGATATCTGGAAGGCGCACAGAAGTGCGACACTGAGAACAGCTGAGCAGTGAATTTACAAGCTTCTGTGTGGACATGCAAGATTCAGTTTTTATTAGAGTATTTTGATTCTGACTAAAAATCAAGGCTTTAATATTTATAAAAAAATAAATTTAAATACCTGACTCCGACATGGTTCTACAAAACAACAAGCAGAATCTGCCCACTTGTACCAAAGAGCGTGAAATAAACGTCCTCAATTAAAATCAGGGGTGGATAGGTCCAGAAAGTAAAAATCCAGACCAAGATTTTGTTTCAGCCAGCCAATTGAGTATAAAGAGTCACAGTCACAGAGACTCAACTGGTTGGTTGAAACAAAATCTTGGTCTGGATTTTTACTTCCTGGACCTGAATTATCCATCTCTGGTTAAAATAGAATGGTCCACTGCATATGGACAGACTGTTTTTATCCTTCTTCAGAAAAGCTACCTAGTCGTGCTGCATGAAACGTGAGTGTGGCTACCTCTGCTGGGGGTGTAGTCAAGCTTTTTATGGGAATATGCTGATGTAGGAACATCTCGCTCTGTAGCAAATGCCAGCCTCTTTCTAACAGTGATATCATAAAGTGCCCTGTAAGCACAAAGTAAAAATAAAAGAAAACACCAACACGACACCTGAAGTAAACTACACCAAATCTGAATTTTTAAACACCTCAGCTCATTCAGGCATGACTGGGATGGGGGCTCATTTACTGTTTTTTCAGCAGTGAAAGTGTTTTTTTCCACAGGAAATCAGACACATTTGATGAAAACAAATGGAGTCAAGGCTGATGCTGGGAGGAGCGCTATAAAGGAAATTAATTTACAAAGGTACTCCACTCATGACCCCTCCCACATGATTCCTCCCACCCACATGATTCCTCCCACGTGACCCTTCCCACATGACCCCTCCCACATGATTCCTCCCACCCACATGATTCCTCCCACGTGACCCTTCCCACATGACCCCTTCCACATGATTACTCCCACATGACCCCTCCCACAGGATTCCTCCCAGGTGACCCACCCCTTCACACCCAGCCCTCACCACTCACTGCCTTCTGGGATTTACCACCCCCCCTTTTCCACACAGTTGGCATGGTGATGTCTGTTGCCCTGGAGAGCAGACTCAGCCTACATCTAACAAAACATGCTCTGGGCATAAACATACCGCTGACACACTGCCTGTGCATCTTTCATGGTGTTTCCAGCTGCCATTATGTCTGCGGGGTCAAAGGTCATCAATGCCTGCATCTCGAGGATAGTAGCGTACGTCAGGGCGTGGTACATGCTGTCTTTCGTTCTAAACAAAACAAAAAGCAGCATTTTAGTATCACTTTGTCACAAGTCAGATGTTCTAATGCAAACCTGAGTGACTATTCTGGAAACATCCCGCTGCTCACTCTGAACATATTCGACGTTCCATATGCACATTTTCTCCTCAAAACAGTGAATGCTTCACTAAGTGCACTTTCTGCTGAGACAGAGTGTTACGTACGGCCCACCCTCACAGGCAAACCCACAGCCAGGGACTCCTGGGTCTCGTGGCAGGAATGGTGGGTAATATCAACGATGCAAAAGGACGGTGTCCGGTGGCAAACTCATTACTACTGTAGAGGTAGGTAGAGGTGTTTCTGCAAATAGAAACGCCGCAGAGACTCGGAGGTAGAGCTCATTAGTACAGTAAGTGGAGAAATGGTCAAGGGTAAGAGGGAGTTCCACAGGTTCTGGAACATTCTACTTCATGAAGCACAGGACTACTGTATTAAATACATATGCGCAGCAGAACTTCACCAATAACTTGGTGAACTTTTTTGTTTGTTTGTTTTTTTGTGGCTCAACTTATGGTACAATTTCTTGTTGCCAAATTTGTTGTCTGAATCTGCAATCACTTGTAGTGAATTTTAAAAGATTCTTTTTGAGGGCTTTATTAAACACGGTACTGGCCGGCTGAGGAGTTTGGCTGTGAGGGGAAAAAAGGAACCATTCAGTCCCTCGTGTGATCGAGCAGGATATTCCTGGCAGAAATAGTGGGGATGCCTGTGCTGATTGTTGTCTGTCTGGGAGCCTGGGAGTTGTGACGGCCCTGAGGTCCAGACCAGGCAATCCACCAAATCTAATGAAGGCCTCTGCAAGATTCCCCTCTGAGCAATGAGAAGGATGAGCCATTCATAACTATTAGGGGGCATGATGGGCTGCACTGGTGGCCTCCGTGTCCCAGCATAATGGTGGTGCAGTGGCCAGTTTGTGATGTGAGGAGCTACATCAGGTGACCGTTGCCATGTCGACAAAGGGAGAGCAGGAAAAGGAGTCCCTCGCCTGCTGAATCGCCACGCGAGCACCTCCATGACCCCGTAACGTGGCGAAGAGGGGGTCAGCCAGTGACAGGGGTAATAAGGGACACACTGCAGCTTTCCTTCCCTCCGACGCCAGGCGGAATATGGTGGCAGTACTTGGTCTCCCGCGGTGATGGGGGTTTCACATTGCGAGGCACAGCTGCTAAGCACAGCTATGCATTATTAAATACCACGGGAGCACCCCGATGGAAAGCCAAGAGCTGGGGGAGCTGATGACAGCTTTGGGGAGATGACCCCCCCCCCCCCATGTGAATATTGCTCTAATTTCATTCACTCGGCAATACAGGCCAGGGAAGCAGATTCTGCTCTCCCTGGACACCAGAAAACGGACCCAGACAGTCATTTAGGAGAGAAATTGTAGGTACTCATCATCGAGGAGGAAGAGGAGAAGGGCTGAGGCAGCAGAGGGAGGATGTGGAAAGGAAAGACAAAAAGAAAAGGAGTGTGGGGGAAATGAAAGAAAGGAGGACCAAGGGAGATGTGGGCTGTTTATCAATACCTAGAACGCAGAGAACGTACTTGTGGTCTTGGCAGGAGCGTTCTTGGTAACTTGCCTCCCAAGAACAAACTTAGAACACAATGAATCATGGGTTTGTTCTCATTAGAAAGGAAGCAAACGAAGCATTCTTTATATCCGGGGATTTTTACCGTCCTCTGTATGTCTGGTCCTGAGTTTTTGGGACTTTACTTCAGGAACGGAAGATGATGTCAAACGGGTACGTAAGAACACAAGAATGCTGAAGTAGGCATATTAAAAAACACACATAGTGATGTGGGGAGAGCACTTCATCCCACTACACTGGGACGTTCCCCTACAGGCACCTTACCGGCTCTGCAGGCGAGACAGCGCCCCCTCGAAGTCGTTCCGCAGGAAAAGATCCAGAGCTACCATGCAATCATCCAAGGCCGCAGACAGCTCCGACTTGAGAGGCCTGATGGGGGTGGAGTCAGAGGTCAGTCACTGTGACGACACACCCGAACCCCTTACTCTGCCTTTCCCTTCATAAACAAGCGGCTCGCTGTCTGCACTGACCAACTGGATTCCTACCTTATTATCAAGGGTTCACAGTCACTGTGTGTTCAGTAGCCTTACAGCACGAGCACGCAGGGGAGACGGACAATAACCATTCCTGTTTTGCGGCCATTGGCAGGAACCACAGTGGCAATCAGCACATCCACATGCAGATCCTCACAAGAACATCTGGGATCCCACAGACAACTTCTTTATGTCAAAGTACAGACACATGTAGAGTGTGGATCCCTTCCCATACACTTAATCCAGCCAACATCAGGATGCTTTCAGAAATGTGAAAAGCAGCTACTCTTCTCTACAGCCCATTAAATGAGACTGTTTGTAAGAGAGGATCTCTAAATCCCTGAAATAGCCCATCTCTGTTCCCAAAAACCAGAGTAAAATCTCAGAAATCTGCTGAAGCATCAGCTGGGCCTGTATGAAGAGGACAGAGCGACTGTGTCTCAAAGGGACCCTGACAGAGTCCTGCCCAGTGAAGGCCAGGCAACCATGATGTCAGGCGTCTGTTAGCCCATCAGCCTCCCTTCTCACGTGCCGCTAACCACTTCTATGTATTTCAATCTCCATGCACATTATTCTAACTAAATTTTTAAAAAGCAAAAAAAGAAAAAAACGTAGTAAGCGGAATATTCAATATGTGGTCATTATATGGAAAGGATCAGTACGATTTTATTCTTAATGTAATTGCAAATATTTTGCAGTTAAAGGTTGCAGGATGCATGTCTGAAGTTAGGTATTTTTCCTCACGGTTATTCTAAATGTAGAAGAACACAGAATCACAAAACATTATAATGTTCATTCAGTTCTTGATAATCTACCAGGACAGAAAACAAAGTAATATTTTAACAATTCTTACAGCTATTGTCACAACTTGAGGGATGAAGGACTTGAGGGCAGGTGTAGTACCTGAACAAAATGTGAGTTTACTGATCTTAACGAACAGAGACAGGAAATAAATAGGATTGCAAGGGATCAAAAATGGGAGGAGTGGAACAAGGAGGGACATGGGCATCAAAATGGTTCAATGTCAATGACCGGACTAGGGCTGATGAGACAAACAGTCATTAAATAAAAGGACTAACGAGAGGTAACAAGCAACAAGCATGGCTCATCAGGGTCACGGTGGGGAGGAGACAAGAGGGTCAGGCGGAGACAGGACCGGGCAGGACGTGACAGCTATAATATTAATCTGCATAAACGTCATAAAACAATCAGGCACATTTCAGGTTGATAGTACATACTTTTCATAAAATACAATAGAAAAATACACAATGATATCTCCAATATTCACAAACAGTGAAGTAGCTATTTGTATTGAATGTACCTGAGTATACTTCATCATCTAGTTACCATTTGGACTACAAGATATTTGTAAAACTAACATCAGCCAAGGCATGAATCAAGTAAGACGGCACAGAGCAGAGCCGCCCTCCATGGTGAGACAGCCGCGCATGCGCATATAACGATCCCATCATATAAAACGCTGTGGGGACATGTGTAGTTACAAACAAAACATGCCGCTTTCCAGTAAATTCATTGGCTACCAGGCTGCACGGTATAAATACCAAGACTCCTGTATCTTACCTAAAAGAAATATGGGCGGTAATGCATGCAGCGAGACTGAGTATAGCAGCCATGGTAAATTATTGCCTTTATTTCCGAAACTGATCCCTTTTTAGATCATCCTGACCAAGCATCCTGCATCATTCTCCAGGCCCCGATTCCAAGGTGGTATATAATGACAAAAGCATGACTCCACATTTCCCTCTACATATACACACAGAGCTGCATTTTTGGCTTGGTCCACTTCAGTAGACGCTCAGTTCAGTAGACGCTCCCTCGGGGCTGAAGGGCCGGATGACCGGCAGTCTGCGAGATCATATGCCCTGGCCTGACACAGGCCCACTCAAAGACCTGCACCCCAACGGGGAAACCCGCACTGTGATACACTGTTGTTTGTCTTAAGCCCATCTAACCATAGCTATCCAGTCATCCAAGATTCCAAACGTGAACAATCTAATCCAGAATTCTCAGTGTAAACACAGTACAGAACATATTGAGGCCATAATGATTTGTTGCAACTTTAAATGTCTGAGGACATATTGATCTCCTTGACAGCATACTTGTCATCCACACAGCATTTATGTGATGGCGTCGGTGTTGCCAGATGTCTTCGGGAAGCTTCCGACGCTGTCGAGGCAAACTTATGAGGCTCAGAAGGCTTGTCCATTCCTTGCAACACCTAATCCACAATGGCCTGGGGAAATGTTATTTTAGAGTTCCCTCTACTATTCTGCTGTCTGTTTACATAAGTGTGCTGTCACATCTGCGAACCGGACAAGTCACAGTGACCCAGACTTTATTCTGGATGTACTGTACTCAGTAATAGATACCATCCTCAGATGCATTATGTTCTAAGAAAGTGGGACAGGATTGATGGAAAATGGAGACATTAATGTAGAAAATACCTGGTGAAAAACTAGAGGGCTACTTTAAAATTTGTTGCAATCTTGTCCAGAGATACAGTAGTATATCTAATAGGACAACAAAAACGTTTACATATTCACAATGATGTCCCAGTCGAAAGAGTTGTGCAATCTCTTTCCTGTACCTTCATGTAGAATGAAAACTAGGAAAAACAGACCTTTCTGGAATTCAGCAAAGAAGCTTTACTGATAAACTAAAACCACGAGGAGTATTATACGGGTGCAGTAATCGAACGATAACTGATGAAGAGAGATGCCCATCACACACGGCCGAGTACAAGATGCAGATTTCAGCCAATTAGTTTATTAAATTGTGTTATGCAACAGATTACAAAAATCTTTGGCTGCATCACCCACGATCGCTGCCAAAAAAGCACTGCGATAAAACAGCTGGACAACAACGCATGTGAAAAGTGCAGAATCAGCCCCGACGTCGTGTATTGAGGGACAAGCAACGGCGACGACGTCGGATCGGGTCCCGCACACAGGCGCCCCTGCTCGTCTTACCCGTTCGGCAGCGCTCCGGCTTCCCCTGACATTTTCATCTGGCAGTTTGCTCCAGAGATGAGGAAAAGTGCTGGAAATTCACAAGGTGGCTTCGGCCCTTGAGATCGTGCAGCGGCGGTAGGCAGGGAGGGGGTGGGGGAACACGAGAAAAACGCAGCCTTAATCAGAAAGGGATGACTATCATACACTTTCTAGACTAGACTCCTCTGTGTGCCTTTCGCTCCCAGCCTCTTCATTGAGACACACGCACAGGCACTTGCGGACACACACACCGCCCTTCGCCCTCCTGCTCAGTGACGCCCCCCCGCGGATCTCATCATCACGATCACGCTGCACACTGCAGTCCTCTTAACGATCGGGCAATGCACCGGCAGCGCTGGCACTGACCCAGGGAGCCCAGCCAAGCGGCGACATAAATAAATATAAAACACCGGGCCGGCAACGTATCAACGGAAGCGGATGAATGATGTATATGAACTTATAGATGAATAACAGGCGCTGCGTTTGTTAAGTTGAATGAATTATAGTTAGAGCTTTGCGGACGTGAGTGAGGGGAACGATTCGCCTGTATTTCATTCCTGTGCATCATCAACGTTTTAAAGTAAGTGGTGATGTAATTTAATGCACATAAATGATGCTCCTATCATGCCATTTTCCTCCCACATGTGCTATTTTGCTTAAAAGGTACGTGGATGATCGTCCCTTCAGTGTAATGCTGATATCAGAAACATCCTTTTGCGCACCTACAGAGCAAAAGGGGAAATGAATACGAACTACACGTCAGGATGATTGGGTTCCTAAACATATTATTAAATTACATACTTTATTCAGAAAATGCTATTATCGACCAACAGACACAAAACGAAAGGCTCCTGAATAGAAGCGATTAATGTGGTTGGGTTGATTTAACAGGTTGTTAAATTATTTAATTAAGTTCCTTTTATGTTTATTTACTGAACGATTAAAACCCATTCAAAATCAATACAATAATTATATTTTTAGAAGACATTTAACACCCATCTGCGTAAACTAAGCATTAGAAAATGACGTTTCTGATCGACTTTTGCATTAATCTCGTAAGGAATTACATAGCAGGCCGATCGTTTAAATAGTAAATCTCAATAAATTAGACTCAATCAGCCTGTTAAGCCTTTTAAATGTGTAAGATGTGTAACACGGATGAAATGTCGGGCGCCAAAGGCTCCATCGACTGTTTCTGTGTGTAAACCATTATACCGAACCGTGGTAATTCACGGTCAGCGACTTCCAGGCTTGTGCAGTGAAAATGTCTGTCGGACTGCCGTAGGTCTATGTGTCTGCTTGCTACTTGCAGGGATTGAGGCAAAATCAAATATGCTTAAAACGCAGACACGTTTTAATCGCACATAATCCTTGTGGTAGGCTGACAGACTGGACCTGGGCATCTTTTTTTATGAATCGGTTAGGTAAGGGCCACAAAAAAGTATTATCAAGTGTGCTCCTTAAGGGCTGGTTTGTGCTTCATTGAACTGATTTCTCATTAAGCCTCCTTTTCTGAATCATAGGTCTTAAAAAAAGGAACACATGCACAATTTTAGTCTTTAAAGTCTAGGCCCTGCTTGACCTGGTCAGGGTCACACAGGTGCCTGGAGTACAGGCTGGGGTACTCCCTGGATGGGATGTCAGCTCACTCTGACCTAATGACTTTGAGGTCCCACCCAACAGTGAATGGTTCCGATTTGTAGCAATGTGACAATGGAGGGTGAAGTTACTGTGTCAGTCAATAGTTTAATGCAATGAAAGGTAATAAATGAACTAGCATGAGTCAGGAAGCTTTACTTGTCTTAGAATTACTTATGTGGGCCCATTTTGAGAACTAGGTAACAATTGGACCATTCTGATTGGCTGAAGATCAGCAGTAGCTAACTGACTCACTGCATGTTTTTATGCATGTCTGTGAGGAAGGTAACACCCGTGACATACACAATATTGCCAAAGGTATTGGGACACCTCTCTAAATCACTGAATCCAGGTGTTCTCAGCGCCGCCCCTTCCTACACGCAGAACACGAGATGTGCGTAGGGCCCCACGATCCATGGGGGGCCCCATTTTCCGCAAGGGGACGCATTCTCTGCAAATGCGCAAAGGATGCGCATCGCTGCCGTGAGGCGCGTGTAGAGCACCAAGTCAGCCCAAGGCAGGAGAGAAAAAAAAGAGGCGAGTAATAAGATACCGCAAGGTTGTAAACCTAAATCGCATTTCATGATACAGTCATTTTGTAATGGGGGGGCACAAAATAAAATTTGGCTTAGGACCCCAATTTGGCCAGGGGCGGCACTGGGTGTTCAGATCACTTCCATAGCCACAGGTGTATAAAATCAAGCACCTAGGCATGCAGACTGCTTCTACAAACATTTGTGAAAGGATGGGCCACTCTCAGGAGCTAAGTGAATTCAAGCGTGGTACCGTGATAGGATGCCACCTGTGCAATAAGTCCATTCGTGACATTTCATTGCTACTAAATATTCCACCATCAACTGTTAGTGGTATTATAACAAAGTGGAAGCAATTGGGAAGAACAGCAACTCAGCCACGAAGTGGTAGGCCACGTAAAATCACAAAGTGACAAATTACGCTTCTCTGTCTGGCAATCCAATGAACGAGTCTGGGTTTGTCGGTTGCCAGGAGAATGGTACTTGTCTGACTGCATTGTGCCAAATGTAAAGTTTGATAGAGGAGGGATTAAGGTGTGGGGTTGTTTTTCAGGGGTTGGGCTTGGCCCCTTAGTTCCAGTGAAAGGAACTCTTAATGCTGCAGCATTTG
>JAODLD010000038.1:9867038-9881327 GCA_026781065.1 Mormyrops boulengeri
GGCGGGCGGGGGGGGGGGGGCGGGGGGGGGGCGCCCCCGCGCGGCGGCGGCGCGGCCCCCCCCGCGCGGCGCCCCGGGCCCGCCGCCGCCGCCCCCCCCCCCCGCCCCACGCGGGACCAAAGCGAGCAACCTTCACAGGAAGTGAGGGGTTTCCCGGAAAGCCCAATGGAGACGGTCCAAAATTGGCACAATCCTCCGAGGGAAACTTTGGTTTCCAATTCCTATTTTTTGGTACAACTGATGTATTTTTGGTACAGCTGTAGATGGATTTGTCATAAGGTATTTAAAGCTGATCTGCATTTAAAAAGGTTACGAACACCTCATTGAGCATCTTCAAATGACAACCCACCCAAAATGGGAGCCATTAAAACTAAATTCTGTGATACATCCACTCCACAAAAAAAATGTACATGAAGTTTACAAAGTATGTACAGAGAAAAAGCTTAACATAAGAAGTTTAACATAAGAATTGTACACTACAGGTGACAGGTTGAGGGCTTACCTTTAGTCACGGATTGGTCAATAATAATAATAAAAAAAAATAAAATAAAATAAAAAAAAGTACTCCAGTGTTTTGAGTTTGGCTATGTCTGGAGGTGTGACTGAGACTGCTGTTAATTGGGGTTGACTTTGGGACAGTGACGGGGTGGGGGGAGCGCGATATTACAGGGTCTCGGGGGTTGGGGAGGACGTAGGGGAAGTGCTCACTTTGTCAAAGCTGGCAAATCTTTCAGCGTCCCGTGGAGGGTGGGCAGGCAGGGACTCCGCAAAGGGGTCCTGGCTGACCTTGCCGGGAAGTGAGGAGAAGTCCACGGAGCTGTGGGCGACGAACGGCACTCTCCGCTGGAAGGAGTCTGAGGACTCTGATCGCGAAATCGTGGACCGCTTACCTGCATACACAGACGAGAAAAAGCTTGACTTTGTAATCGAGAAAGCAGGATGCAACTGGGCCCAATGTTAACACTGATGATGCTCCACTGCAGGAGTGCCAGTGCGGAGCTGGACATTAAGGGCACTGACACAGTTGGCTACATCCACAGCTGACTGAAAAACACACAGCCTGTCTGAATCTCTCCCTCAGAGCATGCAGCCTTTGGCTGGTCTACCTCTGACTAAGACTGATTAATGCAATTTAAGCTTAAGATAAAATGTAAGTGACCTGGAGGAGGTGGAGGGGGTCTGGTAGGGGTCCCGGTCTTGGGGGGCAGGGCGGGGGGGACCTCAGGGCTACTCGGCTGACTCTCATCCTTGAACAAGTTCTTGTTACTGGACATGCTGGAGGATCCGAAAGGGTCGTCCCCATTCGCCTGTGAAGTTAGTAGGGGGTAAATGTTGTCTAACCCTAAAGCAGCACGCACATCCTTTTAAGGGTAACGCAGGTTGGGAAGGATGTTACCTTTGAAAGGGCACTGAAGTCTGCAAACCCCCCTGTGAATGTGTCGTTGCCAAACACAGCAGCAAAGGGATCTACGAAACATCGAGAGGCAGAGAGAGACAGAGAGAGAGAGTTGGGATGTTCAAATGAAAAAACAAAGACTGGCGCAAATGTCAATACAGTTGGGTGACTGGCTACCCAGAGTAGCCCTGCATTCCTACCAGAGTCTGCTTCTACATTCACTGCTGTGCCTCCGGGGGCAAAAGGATCATTCAGCGAGGCTGGCAAGTCCTTCTGAGAGATAGAGAGAGAAAGAAGTGAAGCTACTGTAGATGGACAATTGTCTACACCCAAGACACTAACACTGCTCTGACCAAAATAAAACAATGCATATGTGTGACAGAATCCAGTTATTGGTATTAGACATGCATTAGACATGATATTCGAATCGGTATCGGTGCCAATCCAGAACTATTTAATGGATTGGGTATCAGCCATACGTAACCAATCCATGTTGGATTTAGTTTTTGGCAGTCTCTAAAAAGATAGATTTAACACGAAAATTTGTCCAATCAATTGCACGTCAGCTTTTTTCCTATTTTAGGTGTGTTTCTTGTGGCATTCACGCATAACACTAATGCTGCAGCACAGTCCGTTTGCCACTCAGTGGGTGTGAGCGTGGTGACTTCCGTCTGCAGTGGCATCATGTGCATACCCTTTGCAGTAGGAGCAGGGTGAGAACATGAGATAAGATGGTGATGATTTGGAAGTATTTTATGCTTTTAACCTCAACTAGTAGCACAGATTTACAATCTTTGTGAAAAAGTTCTGAGAGGTGGGGGTAGCATTTAGTGAAAATCCCACTAAACAAAGTGTATGCAATTGTGCTGGGCTGCGTACTCCTTACAGCTTGTGATACACAAGGGGCTGCTATTGCAATGAAGTGTAAGGAACACTGTTGCAATTGGGAGAAAAATTGTCGGGCATTTTAAGCTTTTGCCAGTTGCGCATCCTTGCTTGGAAGATATTCATATTGAACTGCAAATGCCTCAAAAATGCTTGAAACAAGATGTACAAATGAGGCGGAACAGTACGATATGTATATTTCTAGTAGCCTAGATTATTATTAAAGTAAAAAGAGCTGTTGTATCAGAATCTGTATCAGTATCATAAGATTTGTATTGAAATCGGATTGGAACTGAAAAAATGTGGTACAATTTAAATACTACGATTGACCTCAAAGATCATCTAAGGCGCTTTATGAAGGCAGGTAGCATTGGCTTGACTGAACAAACTGAAGGTTTTCACAGAATTTATTGAACCCTGTCTTCCACCTCAACCCCCCAGTAGCAACAACGGTGACCAACGGTAAGGCTAAAAGCCCTCCGCCATCTCTAAAATGACCAGCTATTGGCCAAAGACACTTCCATGTCCGCATATTACACCATGTGTGCTCACATCTGTCAATCGCATAGCTAAATAGAACAGACGCTCTCTTAATACTTCATTGAATTGTTCAGCGCATCCTAAGACTGACCATAGAAAGTTCACGAGAAGGCGGGGAGGCCGTGAAGGGGTCCAAACCAGCGTGGATGACGTGGGAGCTGAAAGGATCTGCGTCTGACATGTCGTTAGCTTTGGAGCCGAAGGGGTCGGGGGCGACCTTGCCATTGGGCTGACTGTCGAACAAGCTGGGCTCCGAAGACCCATGAACGCTGCTGAAGGGATCACTGGAGGTGAAAGGATCAGCTGAAGGCTGTTTGAAGAAGGCATCTGCAGCAAAGGGGTCCGTGCCCTTGAAGGGGTCCCCTCCGAAAGGATCTATGGGTGCGCAACAAAAAGTACTGAAAACGCGCACAGACCTAATCATACATGATACACGCAGTTTGGTACGTCCTGTTATTCCGCGATGCTGTAACATACATTTAGAGAACATGCATCCTTGACTTATACACAAATGCAGATACCTACCAGAAACATCGACCCTTGCAAATGGGTCATCCTTGAATGGATCATCTACAAAGATCAAATACAAAAGAGTCATTTAGGTCGGCACTAATCCAGATTCAGGACGCAGGTGAGTAGGAGTGGTGGGCCTTACGGTCAGTGAAGGGGTCTGCCTGGAAGAAGTCGAGCCCTGTGCTGGCAGGAGGAGTGTTTTCTTGGGTCATTTCCTGTGTGGGGGGCTGGGGGGGCTCGAGGTTCTTCTCCGGCTCTGGTGAATCCAGCTGCTAACAGGCAAACAGAACGTACATGTCGATCTAAGATAATTGGCCAGCAGCCTGCGCTCTGCAGCAGACAGGATATTACATCAGAACTGGCAGGTCTATCATAGATACAGTCCATACCTTGAGGGCGCCATCATTTGGTGACTCCTCCTCCTTTGTAATGTCACTTGTCATTTCAACTAAAGTGCTAGAATTACAGCTTTCCTGAAAGAGCGAAAGAGACCAAAATGTAGTTTACCACTGATCAGAACACCCAAATGGCTGAGACTGCAGGGTAATCGATTCGTTAACAGCAACAGGACGTTGGTTACACAGCTGTAACTGAAATAGTAAAGTGTTTCACTCAGAAAAGGCAGAGCAACGCACATGCCGGCTCCCTCACCATGCTGAGATGCGGCCAGCCAGCGCTGTTGTTATAGAAACCTTCTGGGGTATCGGATTTGGGTTCCTGTTCCTCAGGACTCCTGGACGACTCCTCTTCCTCAGGCTCCTCCTGCTCAGGCATCTCCGTGGGTTCCTCCTCAGACTGTCGCTCCAGCTCCACGGCAGACGCCCCGTTCACCAGCACCAACTCGTCCTGGAGGTGTTTCCTCCAGCTAATCTGGGCCATGGTGCTGCTCTCCTCCTCCTGCAGCTCACTGACTTTCTGCTGGGCCTGGAGCGGAGAAGAGCGTCAACAACCAGGTACGCGAATGCAGACTGTAGCGTGTAAAACGTATGCTAGCACAGCGCCACACACTAGAAGCAATGTGTGGTTGATTAATGCATTTTTTTTTTTTTACATGATTATACACTGTTTTTTTAACATTACAGAAGGGATAGAATACTACAGAGTATGGTTAGAATTAGACCCTTAATCTGTTGCTCTCCCCTGTCTCCCCTAGGTGACAATCAATCATTAGAAGGCATGGCTCCACACTGCCAAGTGTTCACAGCACGCTAAACAGCTCAGGGTTTCTGTTATTATGGTGTCAAGCAGGGCAGGAGTCACATGACATGGTAAGGAGCAGAAGGAGATGGTGGAGGAGGCGGAGGTCCCCACCTGTGACACCTCCGAGTATGAGTCTTTGACAGAGTCCTGCAGCGGACTCAACCTGGCCCGCGCTGACTCCACCTTCTGCTCCATGAGAGCTGCCTCATCCTGCAGCCTCCGCAGCTCCTCCCGCGCACGCTCCAGCTCCGCCTCGTACTCCCCAATCTTCTCCTCCTGCTCCGCATGTTGCGTCTGCAATGTCAAGATCTGGCAGGGGGAGTCAAAGGTAAGAGTAAGGTCAGTCAAAGAGCATCAGAAAGATCAAATATACTTGGCATGGAGGTGAAACAGACAAGCTTTCAAAGAGTGTCAGATTCTGACACTGTGCATCACTCCACCACCCGACGCCCACTACGGGCCGGGGAGCCGGGACCTACCAGCTCATTCTCTTCACTGCACAGCTGCCGAATCTGTCCCAGCTGCTCCTCCAGTGCCACCTTTTGCGCATCCAGCTTCTCCAGGGTGTCCTGGACTTCCTGTCGCTGAGCCTGAAGCCGCTGCAGCTCGCTGGTCTCCCGCTGGACCTCATCCTGCAGGTCCTAAGGGCCCGACAGTGGCCATGAGCACAGGGAGAATGGGGATGCCCATTCAGAAGCCTGACAGTCCGCCCATCAGGCCATCGAGTTTATTAACATACAAACTGACAATCGCAGTACTTGTGAAACTCTGAGACCTGCTCTTTAGTCTGTCTGGGGAGATACACAGACATCCACAAATACCGCCAGAATGGATGCAACTGAGCATTACAGGCAGCGAGTTTAACCACAGAGAAGGTCGCCAGAGGTGCTGAAGATATAGAGGGCCCCTGGGAGAGCTGATCGAAGCTAGACTGGGCCAGTAAATGTACAAGTGAAACAGAACCCCTATAAGGATAAAAGTGTGGGACATGGCTTCCTCCACGCCTCCTGTCTTATGTGTACATTAAAGGGCACACAGTATATTTTACTTTGTGCTCACACAGTGACATAAAAAAAGACTGCTACAGTCAGCATGATCAACGCTGCCAGTGATCATTTCCTGTAGCAAAAATATCCACAGCCGGGGGTAAGGACTGAAATCAATTAGCCAGGCTGTCTTAAAGGAGACATGAATTAAAGAGAGGAAAGAAAAAAGGCAAATTAATCAACCAACCGAGTGTAACCGGTCACTGCAGCTAACAGCACTGCTGTGGGGTGCTGAAGTGTGTCATTGCTCAAGCATGGAGACGGCTGAAAGGACAGCGCCCCCTCCAGGGGCTCGGGAGAACTCATAAATATTTAATTACCAAGGGTGAGCACAGGAAAGGCCATTTTATTCAGGAGAGAGCTATTAATAACCAAGCTATTTATTGCTCTTTGTTGGTAGGATCAGTCGTTCATCATCATCATACTGCACAGGCTCAGCAATACACAACGTCTGATCCCTTTTAAAAGCCCCCACGTCCTGTTTGTAAGTCCTGATATGGGCCTGACAGGTGGGTCCAGGTCTGCATGAAAGGATCCCAATGGGCCCCCAGCGAAATGTAAATTTTTACCCAATGAGAGAAGAGGGGGGAGAAGTTAATCTCATGCTTGGATTAGTATCTGTAAGTATCTAAAAATATCCGGAGGAAGAAGTGTCATCACCAGGTAAAGAAACAGGAAACACAGACATATAGACAGATACACAAACACATGCACAGACAGACACTAACATAGTTCAGTTCTACTCCAAATTATGTAGGTGTAGTTAATGGTCAAACCTAAGTTTAAAAAAAAATAATAATAATAAGCAGTATCTTACTGCACCCCATAACATTATGCTAATCACACAGCAGACAGGCATACGTTACTTATGGATCTGCTTCCTGCCATCAGGATGCTGGATTAAGAGGCCTGACACAGCTGCTGCCGGAATTTAATTGTGCTCCCACATTACAGTAGATGTGGGACACTGTTTAGGGTGTTACTGTAAACACTTCTGCCCCATAAAAGAAATTATTAGCCTACCTTTGCCTGCAATGCACAGAGCTATTAGTTTAAGGAACATGCTTAATCAGATCAAGATTAGTTGACATTTACTTTTGGTGTGCTAGTATATTAACTAGTTCAGAATGGCCATAGACTTCTCAGCTATGAAAACAAGCACTCAAAAAACAGGACAAACTAAATCTTTAATGTACAGAGCTGCTTGATTAGATTAATTAATTAAATAATCACCTAATGATCTTAAATGATCTAACACAGTGTTTCCGAAACCGGGTCCTTGGGGACACACAGACGCTCCACATTTATGCTCCCTCCGAGCTCCCTACCAGACTGTCTGGGGGTCCTACTGGGAGCTGGGAGAGAGCAAAATGTGGACTGTCTGCAGGCCCCGAGGACCAGACTGGGAAACACTGATCTAACAGGCAAGCATCAGCTGTAGGGATGGTGCCCATGGCCGGCTGCTGACTGGGGCCAGGTGTGTGAGAATGCAAGGCTTGTGGGGCACAGAGCATCCTGTCCGCAGCAGCTCGGATGCTGTACGTGTCGTCAGGTTTCCTCCGAACAGTGGAAAGATTCAAAGGGGAGTAATACGATCCCTGACGGTCCCTGTCAATACACTGACCTTTAAGCAGGACTGTTGGAAACACCACACGGGCCAAAGCTATCAGCAAAAACTTACCCAAAAATCACATCAGACATACTTACTAGCTATATATTTATATATACACTCATCCTCACACACTGTCTAATATGTCACTAATGTTACATTGAAGTGTCAATAAAGCTGTTCACTTCACCACAGCAGCGACTGTCCATTTACATCCGGAAATGAACCTCCACAGGTAGAGACTAATAGCTGGTATGCAACATATCACAGGGAAAGCCGTACAGCTACCAAGGAAAGCAAACACAGCACAACACAGCTTCTGCACCAAACAGAGCCGTCATGTTTCAGATACAGAAGCCCCACTACTGCACGGCTCCAAAGTGATAACGACAGGACTGGGGGCACAATGGACGGCTACCTTACAAAACTTCACGATTCAGCCAGATATACACAGAGGGAAGCAGCTTTAAATCAGAGGTTTCATGGATGATTCATCATTCAGAGAGGGATGGATAGAGAGAAGAATGAAGGTACAGGGATGCAAACGCACAGGTAGAGCCCGCATTAATGTAGGGAGCACGTCACACACATGCACGCACACACACACACACGCACGCACGCACGACAGAGGACAGGCTGCTTAGATGCTGTACCTGCACCTCGCTGCTCCTCTGTCTGATGCTCTCCTCTCTCTCTTTGATCTCCTGCTCCACGGCTGTCTTCTCCCTGGAGTGCCAGCAGAACAGGCAGGAGAATTTAATGGCGGAGGAGAGCGCCGAGCAGCCCGTGCCCCCCCCGGCGGCCGCCCCGGAGCCCGAATCCTCTCCCTGCAGCACCATCCCAGCTGCCTGTACAGCCTCAATCTCTCTCTGTGTGCGGATCTCTGGTGCCCTACTGCACATGTGCAGACTGCCTCATCACAGGGGCGGGGTGTGTTGAGATCTGTACCACGTGGCCACACCCCCACGATCCTGCTGCACTTCTAGTCCCCACCCCCCACTCCCTTCCGGCAGCGCAGGGTTCTTGTGCAGCTTGTTCAAAGAGAGCAAGGAGGCAGCCTGTCCCCGCACCGCCCCCAGGGGCCACCACAAAGCACACCGCGTCATGCTGCGCTGCGGGAGGGTGACGAAGCATAGCCCCCAGTGAAGGAGGACACCAGGGGTGTCTACCCAGCATCTAATAAGACAGGCTCTCCAGGTACTAAGGACTTCACAATGAAACCCCGTTATCGCATAGATCCAATTAACTCTTTAAACGTAATGACTGATACATCATCTTTACATACCAGCACATTAAACCAGAGATTAGCAGCTAGTACCTAGACCAGACAGGTAATTAAACATTAAGCATATTAATTATCAAGACCGATACCGCTACTAGAAATGGGCCAGCATGGAAATTAATTACCCAACCAGAAGATGGTTAGAGAGAAGACAGCCACATTCTCCCCGAGTCCCTCCAATGAGAAGCAGCCAGGTGTCATGTGTTTATACCAGGCATGACAGCATGTCAATGGAGCAGATTACCAGGGTGCTGGAGTGTTGCGCTAAATTAAATTAGTGTCACACCAGCACACAAGACTCATACCGACTGACCAATGAAATAAGCCAACCACGGGTAACAGTGTTATTAACTAGACAACACACAGTGGCACGTTTGAAATATATCCATAGGGTTTTAATAACTGGGATTTATTGTGCCCCTCCAGACCAAACACAATTCTTTCAATATGAAAACTGACAGAATTAGGTTTTGAAGTATGGAAGGAAAACTAACAACACAATGTTTCGTATACTTAACCACAGCAGTGTTATTTAATACTGTAATGGAATTTTGATTGACAACTTTGCAACCCTGTGCTTTAGATTCCGAGACAACCAGCAAACAGCCAGAGCATATGGCTGTTGAAAAAAAAGACTGGTTAAAATTAGGAGATGCCTGAACCACCTGAAACACTTTCCACATCAAGGTACCGAAATAGTACAATTTAGGGAAACGAAACACTGAACTGAAAATACAGTCACACACTGAGAAAAAGGCTGGACTGCTGCACTGGTGGGGGGGGGGGGGGGACTTTATGTTTTCATGAACAATAAAAAACATGCTGCTTGAAGGATATTTCGCAAGAGAGCACAACAGCAACATACCTGCTTTGGTGCACATATTGATAGTAATAACATTATAAATCTCAGAACTGGGGACGGGATGGATTACAGTGCAATTGCCTCACTGCTCTCCCATTCACACACACTGCGTGTGTATATGTAGATACGCGTATAAAATATCATAACCCACCTGACTGCTTCTCCTGGAGAGGATCACAGTCTCGCTCTCGCTCGCTCTCTCTCTCACCCACACACAGACCACTTGTTTTAATAAACATTATATTACAGCTTTGCCTTGGTTAATATCAATCCTGCTACCCTGATCCTAACCCTATTTTCCCTGCTGGTAGTCCAGCAGCAATACAGTAACACACCACATCCCCAAGTCTAAGGCAGAAAAGGAAAAATAAGCCTGATTAGAAGCCTGATTTACACGATGCCGATTTAACAAGCTTTTCAGACGAGGGGAACATAGCCACGGCAGATGAGAGAGCAAAGGTGGAGACGAGCCGGCTGCGTCTGACAGTCAGGCCTGAGGCCACATCGTGAGACCCCAGCAAGCCTTAAGTATGAGCCCCCCGCCGCGATAAGGTCAGCGCTTCCCTGCAAATCTCGCAGCCGATCCGGGGATTCAGTATCGGCTAGGGAACAGAAGCGCCACAGCTTACCTCTCGCCGGAGTCTTCCCGTCGCCGTGGTGATTTTAAGCAATCCCGCACGACGCGCATCATCTTTGCAGCACGCCGTCCCCCATGCTAACTCTGCAGCTCTCTCTCGCTCGCCAGCACACTCTCGCTCGCTCGCTGGCGTAGCCAAGGCCCATGCACTTGGCAGCCCCACACCCCTCCCTCTCCCTCTATCCCTCCCCCTCTCTCTTTCTCTCCCTCTCTCCACCCTTCCTCTCCAGCAGAGGGACGTACAGAACGCAGGTCAGATCTGATTCCTCCCTTCAGGATGATTCCTGGGCCCGACACAGCCGCTGCAGGGTGACCCAGGAAACAGGAGGCAGGTGTTAACAGCCTTAACATCTGAGAGGGGGACAAATCTGTTTGTGTAACTGAGACTCCTTGGCAACATCCTCCCTCCCAGCCAAGAGGGGGCAGCATTCGTCATGTGGAGAGGCTGGCCCTAGAGACACCTGGCTCCCTCACTCCTTGTCATTGGAGGATTGCGGAGCCCCTAGCCAACGCCCCCTTCCTGGGCTCCCTGACAGGCAGCCCCTGTCAGTTTGTCAGCCTTCCAGCTTATTAATCTTCTCCTTGCCCACCTACACACACCTCCAGTCACTCACATGGCCAGGTACATGAGCCATCCACTCTGACTCTGTATAGCCTGGTAGGTACTTTGGGGGCATGTATGTGTGTGTATTGGGTCCTCAAAAGCAACAATGGACAGCATGAAGCAAAAATCACGTGTGTGTAAGGGCACAAAAATATTCAGATTACAGATAAGAGTAATCTCTCCAGCTTTTTAAAAAAATAAAATATCTAGATATTACAGAATACATCATAAAACTGATTGTATGACACATAGCTGGCTGGGTAAATTTGCAGAAATCAGACTTAATGATAAACATAAATAGAAGATACTGAGCAATAAAAGTGTCAAAGAAGCTATTTAGAAGGTTCGAGGTAAAACAGAGCCCCAGAAAAGTAAGATGTCTTTCGTATGCTCACGAACCAGATGAAGAATACCCTAATGGCACGACATCGACGGGGCGACACTCACCGCTGTAGGTCGACAATCTCGTTGCTGAGGGAGTCCAGCTCCTTGATGGCAGAGAAGTCTGCAGCCTGGCTGGGCATGGTGTTGGTCTGTGAGGGGGGGGAACATGGACAAAGGGAGCAGTGCTTACACTCACCGCCAGGGGGAGATGAAGGACCGCACAAAGCCGCACAGATGACAGTGAGACTGAAGGAGCCATCAAAAACGGAAAAAAAACGTGAAAGGAGAACAGCAGAAAGGGATGGCTGCAGCAAACGTCCCAGAAACACACAGCTTCCGCCAAACTGCACGTTCTCACTACCTTCAAATCATACAGCAAAACGTTGGGGCCTTTAAGTGATTGTAAATCTATCGAAAGGAAATGCTCTACAGTGACATTTTTGCAAAAATGGACTATTGCAGGGAGTTGGGAGGAAGCAAAAACATGGACTGTCTGGGGGTTCCCAAAGACCAGGTTGGGAAACACTGCTCTACACGATTCAGGCTAAGAGGGGTGAGAGGACATTGTGGACGCTAACAGAACAGGGGACAGAAACGGATCTCACAGTAACTTTCTCCCAGAAAATCAGACAGACAGAAGACAAAGGGAGCATGTACGTGCTCTTACCGGCCGGGCGGCCATCCTGTCTGAGGGCGGAATCATTTCTGGCAGGAGGGACTGAGGCGGCTCGATCCCCTTGGTCAGCTTCTGGTTGATCAGGTGTAGGGCCAGGGCGAACTGATCTGGGGTCAGCTTCCCCATGTTGTTCATGTCGCACAGCTGCCTGGGAAACACAGATGCAGGGGCATGTAATATGCCTGGAGAAAGGTCCCTGGACTGGCATGAGCTGGGCTTCAAGCCTTTACCCACAGCCATGCTCATGCAAGCCATTGCCATGCGGCCCGGCTGGGTCAAACACAACAAGCGCACTTCTAAGGAACTATGCCTTGTGAAATTATTTGGGGGAGGAGAGGCACTCCAGCACACTGGAGAGCACCCCACACCCAGGAAGGTAACAACTTAAATATCAATCAATCAGTAATTAATAAATGGGGAAAAACAGCATTCTTCGACATGAGACCGGACACCCCTCCACCCCAAAAATATAAGAAAATAATCTACCTTGAAAGCACACATGCCAAATTTTAAAACATGCTTTTTAAGCCCGTCAGCCAACATCAAAATCTCACAACTCCAGCCTCTCGCTCAGGGGTGACAGCCTTATTTCCCATCATGCCCAGCGGCACCACGGGCACAGCACAACCTACACGCGTACGTGCTGCCCACACTCACGACACACCAAAAACAGTGCAGAAAGCTCAAGTGCGAGACCCAAACAAACAGCCGCTCGGCACAGCGCCACCTGTTTCACAAACTAAGCAGCTGCATGTTCCTACTCTGCATGCCTGACTGCCGTTTTCTTACAGCTATTCTAGTTCCCCGTCGTGTTTCTAGTCAAAAGTTTTAGCTTAATGAAGACCTTGTCCTCCAGTGTCACATTTATTTAATGGAATAGCCGTCAAGTGTATGCTACTGGTTCTATGTTTATTGTGGTAAAAGTATAGTTTTCAGTTTTTTTCTGGTGCATGAGTCTTATTTATACTTAATTTCCACGTGGAATATAATTATTTGTGTTTTATTTTTTGTCTATTTGTTTTTGTGTCCGATTCCCCAGGCAGTCGCCACCTGCAGGTCAGTGCCTGGCATTTTGGATTCAGTGGTTATCTCGAGCCTTACCAGATGCGGGCCAAGGTGGTAGAAGGCAGCCCAGTCTTCAGGAAGATGTCTCGTACCTCAGGGCCCGACACCAGCCCATCCATGTCAGCGTCCGTCTTGATGAACATCTCGTCGTACTTCGCCTTCTCAGCGGGAGATACCACCCACTGTGTGTGTGGAGGGGGGATGACACAGAGGGTCACGGAAATTGCTGGATAAAACCCAGGGTCTGAGTTTTTGCCTTGTGCCTCGCTGGGTTCAGCTGACGATGACCCGTTACCACCGTCTTGGACTCCACAGGTTAAAGCGACGTTCCCGGGGTTAAGAGCACATCAGAGCGTTCAATCACATTATATATTAAAACACTGCACTTCATTACACAGGTACTGGGAAGCTTCAGTGAAGCCTGATAAGCTGTGGACCACACACTTGTTAATCACCAGGTACAGTTTTTCGATTTGCTATCAAAGTGGCTGCACTGTAATTCACCATACGCCTAAAAATCTACAGCCAGGGTACTGTGATGGAGAATGAGGGCCATTTAATAATTCATCACAGTCTGATAAAGAGCTTGTGGGTGACATACTCAAAATGACCACACTCTGGTCGTACAAAAAGGTTCCTAAGTACCTGAAGCGCACAAGAGCCTGGGGCCGACATGAAAAAAAATGAAGGCATCTGTGCAGAAGCACTGAGGCTCGACAGGGGCAGGGAGCCCTACACCCCAAAAACTCAACGCGGAAGCGATCCCTGCCAAGGTGACAGAAAGGCGGTAGCGGCCACGGGGCAGCTCACCTGCGGCACCACGGCGGGAGAAGCCAGCGCTTTGGCTGTGGCATGGGAGGAGCGGCTGTCTTTATGGGAGGGGGGCGAAGGCAGCAGGGGCACGACGGCTGCTGTGACGGGTTTCTTCCGCTTCGACGGAGGTATGAGTTGTGGGGGGAGTGACATTGGCACAGTCTCCTTCTCTAAAGCGCGGTACACAAGGTACATGGCCTAGAGAGGAGGGGGCATGGGACACAGACAGACAGACCGACACGCACAGAGACGCAGACAGACACGCACAGAGACGCAGACAGACAGACACGCAGAAACAGACAGACACGCACGCACAGAGACGCAGACAGACACGCACGCACAGAGACGCAGACAGACACGCACGCACAGGGACGCAGACAGACACGCACGCACAGGGACGCAGACAGACACAGACACGCACAGAGACGCAGACCGACACACACACACAGAGACACAGACAGACACGCACAGAGACACAGACAGACACGCACAGACACACAGACAGACACGCACACGGACGCAGACAGACACGCACGCACAGGGACACAGACAGACAGACACAGACAGACACGCACGCACAGGGACACAGACAGACAGACACAGACAGACAGGCACGCACAGGGACACAGACAGACACGCACGCACAGGGACACAGACAGACACGCACGCACAGGGACGCAGACACGCACGCACAGGGACGCAGACAGACGGACACGCACAGAGACGCAGACAGACGGACACGCACAGAGACGCAGACAGACGGACACGCACAGAGAC
>JAODLD010000038.1:9886753-9900099 GCA_026781065.1 Mormyrops boulengeri
CTACCCGCCGGTCAGAGCCACACTTGGCAGGGTGCCCGCTTACCTGCCGATAGTACTTGTCATAGACAGGATTTCCACTGGAAAGCTGGGGAGGAGAGCAGAAGACAGACAGTGAAACAAACAAATGAAGGAAAAGCCTGGAAAGGTTTCAGCGGCAAACAGCCACTTCCTGTTCAGGCTGTGATTTACGCTCAGCCCTCCCCGTCAGCAGGCTTTTGCCGACATCAGGCCGCCCATTATTAAAGTTTAGTATGAAACAGTCAGCTATTTTTGTTGAGATTATGAAATTTCAAACGTTCTACAGCTCAAACAAAGCCAGGAAAGAAATAAGCAAAATGCTCAGGGGCAAACTGTTCTATGACCTTCACTTAGAAGCAATTATAATATTGTGACAATTCACCCAGAGTTTATGATATGCAAACTGATCATAAAAGCAGGAATGCTTAAATAAAACAATACAGCTCTATTTTCATTTCACTTTTTAATAAGATTTCATAACACTTCACCAGTATTGCTATAACTGTCATATACAGCAAGACTGCACAAAAAATTCCTAAAGTCTCAACTGTAAACTGGGTTTTGGGTCATGGAAATAACAGGAAAAGTCAGGTATAGAAAAGAACTTCGCAAAGACACAAAAAGCCAGCAAATATTCTAAGAGAATGGTGGGGGGTATAATCACCAAAGGATAAACACATTCTTCCAAAATAAAGAATGAAAAGAATCCAGATAAAGTACATTTTTCTAATTCCCATCACTAATCAACAAACTCAAAATGCATGCCACTTAACCTGCCTTTGGATGACAGGTTTAAAAAAAGGACAATTTCTAACTAATTTACTTCAGTCTGTTCATGTGAATTCAGAGCTTTCGGCAATGAAAGTTCTTTTAGACATCTCCAGAAAACTACAGTGATTCAAGATACACTGACAGGGCGCAGCTCTTCCCAAACATTAGATAATTTCCGACGGGATGCACGACAAATCCTAACAAATATTTCCCAGAAGACAGTGGGCTGAATTTTATTTTTTCCACAATGGATTGCATTTGTATTTGATGAACTCGCCATGATCCTTAACAGGCTAAGTCACCCAGCAAACAAGCATATTTTTAGCCAGTGCTACACAGATCTATCACTGCTAAAGGACATGACAGGATTTCAGTTATCTCCAGTGTACAAACAGCCATAATTACCATCAGCAAGCAATGTAAGAAATGAGCACTGATTCATGGCTATTGTTATCTAGACAAATTTCCTCCAGCATTTCAAAAACAAAGCAAGTTCTACTCCAAACACAACGTGACTAAAACAAAACAAACAAGGGTGTAAAAATAAAGATGAATGCCACTCTTGGTGCAGGAAGGATCATCAATAATGTAAATACCGTGCTCAATGAGAACATGCACTGATTAGCTCATCTGCAATAAAGTGCTGGACATGTATAGAGCGCCAACACCTTCCTAAACTTGACTGCATGCACAGTGAGAGAAAGAAGGCAGTTTTGTTGAATTTAAGAAAAGGAATAAAACAGCAAGCAGGAAGCATCCATCACTGCGGTCTGAAGTGGATGTTCTGAGCAGAAGGGGGTAGGGTATTATTCTTTGTTACTGTTTTTTCTGTTGTTCCTTGGGGGAGGTGTGTGGCTCAGAGGGCTAAGCCTCTGTGCCCTTGATCTGGGTTCTAGCCCAGTTTCGGGAGAGTAGTCATATATGTGAGCCCTTGAGTGAGGCCCTTAAGTCCCAGCTCCATGGATGCCGTTGCAGGTGGCTGTGTCTGTACGTCATGGAGAACAAATTGAGGTAGACGAAAAGAGAATTTCCCTACGGGGGTCCAAAAATGTCAGTATTATTATTTTGGTGTCCTCTATCAACAGCTACAGCTGCCACATCGCTGGATCAGTTCTGTGCATTTTAACACATGCTTTTCCAATCACAGAGAGCATTTAGACATAAAAATATAACTTAGTCTTTAAACTTCTCCAATGACTATATAACTTTTCATTGTGGTTACCGGTGGGGGACGTGGGGTTCAATTTCTGAACATACTGCAATATTTGACCAAAGGTTTGCAGCACAAATCCCAGAAGGAACTGCTGTTGAACCAAGTGGCAAATACTACAGCCATCCAAAGATTCAAAGCGCGCAACTGGCATACTCAAGTCCTGCGATAAAAATGTGTGCCAAACAAATTCCCCAGTAAAAATGAAAAATTCCGTGACACAGCTTAAATGATAAATGATTTATCATGTTCTCCTCTATCTCTCCCCCTAGCCAACGCACTTCCCTTCATAAACAATTGCAAGAGTAAAAGAGCTGACAGCCCATAACACTGACTCTTTGTGTCTCCCCTAAATTGCACAGCAGTGAGCATTTCCAAATCATTCTCCTCTTGGAGGCTTCCAGCACATACTGTTATTGCTAGTCTATCGGGGCTGTTCACTATTCCTATCACAGTCGTTCGCCTGCTGCCAAGAGATTAAGCCAGCGGCTAACGGCACATCCAGTGTAGGGAGGGGGCTGTCTTAAGGAAAAAAAGAAATAATAAAAAAAAAAAAAAGAAACAGCATTAAATTAGCAAAAAGCTAGAGGCCGGAGTAAATTAAGTTTCAGGATACACTGCATATTCACTAAGAGACCAGCTCCTGCCCCTGTCCGGCTTCAGAGGAAGCAGGTACGAGATTTATATATTCCTCCTGGACCTAGTGAACAGAGATCTATAGTTTTGTTAGCTGGCAAAAAAGTTCATGTTTGACACTGTACAGTGACAGACAGTGCTACAGAAAAGTTTGATACGCCTATAGGTGGTTTTCAGATCTATAGCTAAGGAATGATCCAACCGGCATATCAGCACAAAAGCATATTTAACGACAGCAAGTTCTCAATCTGATTATAATCCACAATACCAGGCATGCCCGTATCTGGCTTTTAATAAAATCGATACAAAACCAATAAATAAAACTGAACTAAAGTATTTGTCCAAAGCAAATATATACAGCAATGATCCGTCTGTCACAATAACCTGCGCTGTCAAACTCAATATTTTATTCCTCGGACCAATCCAAGTCACACAACGGATATTTTATCTGAAATGGTAAAATTAAATTAGAAACATCGTCGAGTGCAGTGGTTTCATTTCCTCAAAGTAGCAAGAGCGTTAACAGTGGAAATATCTGCGCTGTTAAGTTCTGTCTTAAGTTTCCATTCACAGAAACTTTTTAAAATAAAAAATAGCATTTTTTACCACGGAAAACGAACACTGTAAAACGAAACAACAAAATAAAATGCTGGTTTGGATATCACCACAAAACACGAGAGCCCGAGGGTAAGAGACCAGTGGTGCCGGTTTTATTTCCAGCCATCGTTCAAACGTTTTATCAACGTTTCTCCCCAAAAGCTTATTTTCCTGCAGCATAAAAACGAGACCAACTTCACTTGAGGTTTCTACAACGTATAACGCTTACATGCACATTTTCCTCGGTCCAGGTGATGGTTAAATCAAAGTGAAACATAAGCAATTTCTGTAAAATCCATCTTTTAGCATTTAGCATTTGCTAAATGTGTCAAAAAAGACCCACATACCGAAGGTCCGCACTAGAACCGACTCGGCGACCCACACAGCCGGACCTCGGGCACATGACGGACTGTCGATATGCATAACCATAAAAAAACACCTAACACACTATGTATAACCAAAAAACGACCACATAATCTACACACACACACAAAAAATGTATAAACATCACAAACACTATATATATGCAATAACAGCCATACAAATTACTTAAAACCTACACAGAGCTACACGCCATATCATTTGCACGATTATCTCAACATATTCCCATACACAATCATATGCACAGTATATATAACCACATAAAACTATGCAACACCACATATACACACATCATAGTTTGCATGATAATATATACACAGCCGATATAACCGTACAAACTCTTAACACAATATATGTAACCAATAACAACCATATAATCAATAAAAACTAACGATACACAACATGTGATTTGCTCATGTATAACCATATACATAAACCACACACACATTTATAAATATAATTACATAAATCATACAATACCCCTATATGCAGACAACATATCTGAATAATCATATATAAACACACATAACCACACAACCCAGGAAACTCAGCCGAGCTATAGAGTACGGAGCACCGGGCGGCTTGACAGAACCGCACCAGCCGAGACCAGCACGGCTCTGCCGGGTGGCCGAGTTCATCCGGGCGGGGGACCGGCGTCCAACAAGTAGTCGGGTACACACTGGTACTCGGGAACGGCTGTACACTCCGCCTAGAGCCGAGGGGCTCCCACACCGGCGGACTGGCTACTTAGCTAACAAGCTAACTAATCCACGGAAACACGCGTCTCCGGGTCACAGCCTTGGCGGATAACCGGTCCGCGTTTCCGCGAAGAGCCGCCGTGGACGGATAGGAAGGAACGGCGGAGCGGCCCGGCTAAGCAGTAAACGGGGGGCAAGCGCACAGTCTGGCCGCCGTTAGCCCGCCGGGTAACCAGCTAGGCAGCTACGCCGAACCCTGCCGACGTCCAAACGGGCTTGACAGCCCCGCAGCCACCCCCACAACACGGACCGTACCGCGGGGGACACCCGCCCCAGCTTGCGACCGACCACTCGCCGACTCAACACTTTTCCAAAGGATAGAAATAGAAACGAAAAACGACGGAAGAGAAGAACGGTGAGAAAAGTTTCAGAGGCACCCGAAGTGACACGAACCAGCTACGCCCTTACGCAGTCCCATAAGAGACCGAGAAGAAACTTTTCTCCCCCCGATCGTGCAAACTTCCAGAAAGAAGCGCCGGGTACTCGGCGATCGCGCGACAAGCCGGCGGTCCACTCCGGCCGGGCACTGGGCAGTCCACAGCCGCTCCCGGAGCAGCCGCGGGACACGCCAAGAACGACGCGCAGCGCTTCGGAGACGGGATTACCTGAGTCAGAGACAGACTGGCAGCCATAATGTTTCTGCTCCCACTAGTCCATCCCCGCGTCGCACTAGGCGAAATAGGGGCGGCTGCGAAACGCGGCGCTGGAGTTTCCCGTGACTGGAATCGCGGCGGACCGCGTCCGAATCAGACACGAGTCCGCCCGAGTCCGCCCGTCTGCAACCGCGCACCCGACGCGGTCCACGTAAAGACCCACGAGTTGACGGTTCAGTTTATCTGGACAAGAAAACGACTTTATTTTTAATACTCAGATCGTGCATTAAATGCACAAGTCGAACATGCCCACAATTACAAGGGAAAAGCCGAGGCACGCAGTCACATAACAGTGTAATAATAATATTACTTGCAATAAAATTAAGTACTCTTAAAATGCAACGATACTTTAAAATGTCAGTTATGAAGGAATATCAAGGGAAAATGTAATGAGTACATCAGCCAATTTTTAAATGATATATTCTTGCACCTAAATATAATTACAACTAGACTGTCATATTGTTCTTATGTCCTTTCTGAGAACTATGTTTTATGATTCAGCAACTGGATTTATTATAATGGAACAACAAATGTATAGTAATTGTACTTGATTTTCTTATTGAACTTAAGTTTCCCCGTTTCAAAACATTTGGTTTATCTATTTAGTTCCCTTAAACATTTTTAAAAATAATATCTCTCAATTTCACACTCGTAACAATTCTTCGCCGTTTTAACTGTTTGCCTAAACCAGGGGTCGGCAACCTGCGGCTCTTCTCAGAACGATAGACACATTCACATTTTCATGCCATAACATATTATGATATTGCTTTCGTAAATATAAATGATTATTTATGGGTTAATATTATTATTTTTCATTTAGATATTGCTTTAGCATCTTCCTCAAAGTCATTCTCTACGAGGAGAGTTCGTCTCCGGTTAAATGGTGTGCTTTCAGTTTTCTTCAGTACCTGAGGCTCGATGTACGCTTCAGCGATTATTGGGATTCCTAATTCTTTCATATACTTTTTGTAGTAAATCGTCACCACGCCTTCCCAGGTCTTCGTAAAAAATGTAATATTTTCTCTGATTTCCATATTATATCAGGCTGAGTTCGGAGTGATCGCTTCATTTGCACTGGTTCGGTCAGCACAGTTACAGTAGGGAAGTGGAGAGTGAAGGGCAGACGACAGCAGAGCCGAACGAAAGGAGGGCAGAGGGTGAAGACCATCGCTACAGAACTGAAATATATTGTAATATTAGTCACCTTTGCGCTGTTACGCGTCCGAATTACTTAAAACTGAGATGCCCCCCGAAAAGTGGCTCTTTGCTTTAAAAACCTTGCCGACCCCTGGCCTATACCGTTTAACACTAACCGTTCAAAAATTGCTGTTTATGGTTGACCCATCATCGTTACACACCATTAATCAATATTCTCAGATCCGCAACCAAATATCTGACACATCCATGTACCCTAAAAGGTGTTACACATACACACACGTGTAGAGATGCAAGTTCTATATAACCCCATGTCTTTCGACTACGGGAGGAAACGAATATTTTTACGGCAACAAATTTAACGTAATTCGACATGTTGGTTTTGGACAGATTTATTCCTTCTCACACAGATATAACGTACCCCTGTTTCAGTGCAGAACAACATACCGTTAGTAAAAACACCGGACAAATAACAATAGATGGTATGGTTTTACATTTATTTTGTACTGCAACAAAAGTACCATATCATGTACGACATAGTGAGCACATTCCTCCCTGCCAATATAGTATAAAATATATATTTTTAAAAAGGACTAACGTCTTGTTGGGGCAAGTACAAGATTAAACGTACAGCAGTGCAAACTGTCAATGGGAAAAGAAACAAAATGAAGGAGGCCTTACAGAAAAGTCCAGCGTTCACTTTATATGAGGGTTCTACCATCTTATCTGAACATTAACACCCCTTTGGGGCAGGGGTGAGGGTCTGGTACGTCACAGAGAGGTCTGTGGCCCATCCCTAACGGAGTGGTTTGTATAAATGAGACAATCATGCTGGGAGGCGCCGGAAGTCAGCTTCCCAGTAACGTTTTGGCTCAACTCACATTAGAGAGAAAAAGAACCTAAATCCATGAGTTAGTGTTACTGAGAGTGTACCATTTCAAAATATAATTTATTAAGTTGACTGGAATGTCAGGAGCTTTAGGGAGGGATAAAAAGACCCATAACAGGACATGTGATGGACAGGATGACTAGTCAGTCAAAAATAAAACTGGGGGGGAAAAATGTTTACACAAAACATCACAGAAAAACTTCCTCACCCACAATCAACCAGAGAAACACTGAGGTGGGGTTGGTGGGGTGGCAGGTATAACCTTTCAACACAAAGTGTCTTCTGAGTGGGATGGACGCATTTGCCCCACTGAAACAGGGCGATGTAAACCGAAATCCTCTCGCATTAGTTTTCTTGAAATGGCTACAGTACAGTATGAGCAAGGACTCCGACCCCAGCAAACCCACACTAATGGAAAAACCCAGAAAGGTGGATCTGTAATCAACCCAGGGTGTGGTGGAGAGAGAAGGGGTCCCTATGGTTCTTCTGTGTCTTTATAGCTCGTCCTTGGGACTAGAATCTGTTTCTTCCTCCTCTTCTTCTTCCTCCTCCTCCTCCTCTTCTTCCTCCTCATCATCTTCCTCCTCTTCCTGTTCCTCATCCTCTTTGCCCTTTTTTTCCTCTTTCAGCTTCTTCTCTTCTTCCTCACGTTTCTTCCTTTGTTCCTCCTCCTGGTTCTCCTTCATCTTCTTCTCAGGATCCTGCACACAGTAAAATACTGTAAAATATCTAGCTGTACAAATATCCACTTAATAATTTACCCAAACCACCACAGACTAACGCAGCTAACAAGATGCCTTAAGATTCACCTTAGTTAAGCCCCAGGTCTTGTTCCCTACTTCCTCAGCAAGTTGTGGATCATTGGTGATCAGGAAATTATCAAAAATGGTGCCAGACTTCACCTGTAACAAATCGCATAGTTATTTTAGGGGGGAAATGCTTGCTGACATGGAGCAAACATACTGTTCAGCCTTTACTGTAATACAGTTAGTGAAAACAGATCAAGATATTACTAACAAAAAGCCAGCATGACTGGAAGCTACGGTGGACATGGAGGTTCTGTGAGGAACATGCCGCACCTGCCAGAGGTCCAAGCCGAGGACCCCAATGCTGCCATACTTGTAGATCTCAGGATCTGGTGTGTATTCTGGATTGTCGATTTCGGGGTGCACCCACTTTCCTTTGTAGGCAGGGTTCTCAATCTGACGAGGTTTCCATTCACCCTGATGATTGGGGGGAAAGCAAAGAATGTGTGTGACATCTGAAAAACAATAAGTTATCTTGTCCCACCATCTACCAAACCACTTCTGAAAGAAAAGAGGTAAGACTAGGTGATTTAAGACAGATATGTGCAGTACTAAGTGTGATTAAATGGCTTTACAACTTACACATCAGCCTTTCTGTACATATACTGCAACAGCTCTCCCATATATTGGAAATATTGACACTCTAGGCTATTTAATTAGTAAACCTGACCTCTAATGGTAATTTAATACAGTAGTAATGTGGTTTTGCTCCAAGTCCCTGGACTGACTCACCACTGAAGATACCTGCTGACCTATGGCTTGCCTTTTCTTGGAACCTACCTTGTACTCGGGATTCGTAACCATCGGAGGTTCCCACTCCCCGTCCATCTCATCATCCCAGTCCTCAGGCTTCTTGGCATCGGGGTCAGGGATGTTTTCTGGCTTCTCCCAGTCCTTCCAAAAAGAAAGGCACATAAATTTATATTACATTTGCCTGGACTTAAACAAGAAAATCCCTATTTATAAGAGGACTAGGAGGAATAATTAAGTCATGGTGTGAAAGCAATACAATGATGAATATGATGGAAGGCTTTTAAAATCCAATTGAAAAGCAAGTTTAACAGATTCAGAACTTCACACTTAAGAAAAATCAATTTGCCTTCTGACTCAAATCAACCCACCTCTGGCTTCTTATCATCTGGATCATCCACTTTCTCCCGCTCATCCCAGTCCTCTGGCTTCTTGGCCTCCGGGTCCTTGATCTTCTTGGAGGGCAGGAAGTCCCAGTCGTCCTCCAGGTTGCCCGACTCCACTTTCTTATTGTCGATTTTCACCTCGTAGGTGTTGTCAGGGTTGACAATTAGCGTATATAAGTGGGTGTACTCATCATCCTGGAGAAGCAAGAGTCAAATGTTTGATATCTACCACTCAGCCCAAAATATTAAAGAGAAACTGAAGTGTTTATTAATCTGATGCATTTACTCATGACAAGATATACACACACACACATATATATTTACTGTATTATGATCACTCTCCGGTTTCTCCCTAAGATTTCTTCTTTACCATTTCAAAAGGGCTGCAGAACTTTGTTTCATGACATACCTTACATCTTACGTCTTTGTTGATCAAGTGATTCTTCCCCTTGTAGTTAAATATTACATGAACCTTTTTGGTTCCTGGGCCACAAATATCAGGGCCTAAAAGAACAAGGCACAGATTTTAAAACCCGCTGGTCACAAAGCAAACAGATGACCTAAAATCCCAATACTGAAGTAGTAGCTGTGTGTCTCACCAAACATGATGTTGTAGTTAGAGTCCCCGTGCATGTCCTCCTGGTTGAGATCTGACGGGAAGAGCTTAATATATCCCCCCCCACAGTCGATGCTCTGCTCATGCTTCACTGTAAACTGCAAGACCAGAGGCTGGCCTTTGTTGCTGAATTCCTCAAAGCGGGATGATAGAGAGTAGAAACGAGCATCCTGGCTGGTCTTAAGACCTGGATGTTCACAAAAAAAAAAATTATGTTAATCTTACACACACCACCACCATTAAGAAGATGTTCACTTCTGACCTGTCTGATCATAGTGAAAACTAGGAAAATGACCTTGTCACAAAAATAAAACAGCCTTTTATTGGGGTGGAGGGGGTAATGACACTTTATAGAGGTAAATTGCATTGCTATAAAGCGGAAAAAGAAATTAACTTATCAGAAGAACTCCATGTACACTGGAGAATACGTAAACCTGCATATGAGCGGTAAACATTTCATTTGGGCTTTTGTAATATTTTGGAGATGCAAACAAGATAAATAATCCTTATTCTCACCTTTATCTTTCTCCGCGTCCCCGTGAAATTTGCCAGCGCTCAGGATGAACTTGCCGTAGTCGGACTTGTGTTTGGATTCGACCCATCGGCTTTTCCATGCGTCTGTAATTAGACACGTCATTTTAACAGCGCTTTATCGTAACACCATTAACCCCGAAGCATGATCCACCCCAGTCGGGACCACAGCGTCTTGCAGCGCGTCAATCTGCAGTCAGCTGCCGTGAAGCCATTTAAACCGGAGAGGGTGGTAAAAGCATCAAGGACTGTATACCGATCAGCACCCGACCTCACTGGGCCGAGACAGTCCTTGTGGCTTAATTTGTAAGCCGAAAGGCTTCGATCAGCAGCATCACATATTATTACTACATACATTAAGTAATTTGCAATCCTAGCGAAAACCTCGATTATGTATAAAATGCTGAACAGCACAGGAATCCTGGTTAAAAAAATTAATCCAGATTTTATATATACCGCTAAATAAGGAAGTCAAGTCACCCCTCCCCCATCAGAGCACTGGATTGCATGAGTTGCAAAGCAGCTGCGTTGTCGTTCAATCATCCATGTGCTTTTTTACATGCGATCGGAAACGCGATCAGCCACCGTCCACTGCACAGCACAAAAGAGTAATAAACACAACTTACCTCCATCTTCAAACTGCTCCCGAAAATACACAGTGGATTCTGCACACGCCAGAGCGACCGTCAAGGCCAGCAGTAAAGTGACAGATGTCATGCTTCCCTACCTTACGTTAGAGACTGCTACACTAATCTAAGAAATAAATAGATTATATACACTAGAATAAATATGTCGACAGCAAACACACTTAATGTTTATTGTCCCCTTCCCTAAGCGGCCTTGCGCGAACCTTGCGGGTCATTCCCTGCACCAATGCTACCGCACACAGGGGTCTCCTTTCGCCACACAACAGATGTCTGGTTGTCATTGGTAGGCGCTCGGCGGGAGGCGGTCTCTCCGAGGCCGTCAGCCAATGACGTCCAACCACGCGTTTACTCACGTAACCCTGCTTTCCTCATCCCCGCTGTCGAGGATCTACGGCGGAGATTCCATTGCTGCGTCTAGGATGTGTGATTTACAGTGTAATTGTACAGTATCGCACAAACAAATGACTGTAAAAGAATAATTGTAAAACAGATAAATAGCCGCAGAAAGCCGTCAGTAAACTCCCAGGGTGAAATTGGTTAGCTATCACAAACGATGCTCATTAGAAATCATGAATTACCTGTCCGAAAACTGATGGTTATTTATTTGTGACGAAGGAACTCACTCTAAACATCTGTTAGTCAAGCGGAATAATTTATATGTGTATTGTGCATATTAACATCTGTATTCATATTTCCACTTTACTCACAGTAGCGCTCTGCCATACTCAAAGAATGTATAGTACTTCAACGTATATAGTTAAACTGGGATTATGGTATGGTCCGTCCCAGGGTATTTGGTTACACCTATTTCTTTTTAAGACTGCACAAAACAGAAGACGCAAACCACCAAGCACATATAGCAGCACGTTTTTTAATTCAATGCCTTCGTTTAAAGCCTCTTTACGCATCTGATTGTATGGTAAGATTGTCAATCCATTATGTGGCTAAACGGTGTTATCTCGGTCAGAGGCTTTTACGACTATAGCCACCCTCATAAAAACCTCCGAATGAGGCCAAAACCAACATAATTATCCAAAGTGTTATAGATGAAACAGTATTATAGACAACATTTTTAACATAACTAAAGTAGGACTAACACTTTGTTAATACTTGGTGGTGAATGGTTGCTGATAAAGAGCATGAACTTCACCAGAATAATACAGACATTTTAAAATGCAACAAAATCACCATTATATTTAGTTTTTATAATTAATAATATACCACTGTTCTACACATTTCCGGTTGTATCTAAAGTGAGAAACGTTTCGACATTTCAGATTAATCTGCATGTCTCCATCCATATATTTTTGTAGTATTTTCATTGCTAAGCTTGTAAACCAAAAAGTAATTTCGTTTGTAAAATTGTTTTAAAAATGAGAATACCACAAAATATTATTTATAGAATAAAATGATGTAAAACGTTAGTCAAGTTTAAAATACAATGCAGGAAGACAAACCACAGTCCATTGTTTGCACTTTTTTTTACCTTGCAAGATAATTGAGTTATGCATTAAAATACTTTAAAAATGTAAACACTAAACATCATCCATCCATCCATCCAAGGATCGATCGATCGATCGATCCATCCATCCATCCATCCATCCAGCCAGCCAAGGATCCATCTGAACGCTTACTCCATGGAGGGTTAGGGTGAGCACTGAATATGTTCAGATTGGTTTGCCATCACCTTCTTGAGGGGGGGTTGTTCAAAAATAAACAGCATTAATGACTAGTAGTAATCTGCCCAACATAATAGCACATTACACTCCCTTTTTGGAAAATTAAGAAAATCAAACATCAGCCACAAACACATTGAGAAAGAAATAATTCATATTCATGATCCTGCTATTGAAACTCGATGTGTCTCTCGAAATCGACATCCTCAGGATGCAATTTCAAATGAATTCAAACAGGCAAATTTCCTCACCTCTGCTCCTTTCAACCTTCCCTCCTTCAGTAGGTTATTGAAATTAAATTTGGGATATGTGTTTTTCACTTTAAGAACTTCTCTGACGTATTCAAATCACACAAAAATTTGTGGCTTTTACCTAGTCACAGATGATGTTATTCAAATCACTGGTGACATGTTTCCCCTTGCTCAGAGGATGATGCTGATAATCGCCTGAAAACATTATCTCTGCGGCTAAACCTTTCAAGTACAAACATTATATAGTGTGTCTTTGTGTATATAGCCACAGAAAAAATGAAGAGACCACAGCACAATTTTTTGTTTCACTCACTTCTCAATTTATGGGTGTGTGTCTGTGAATAATATATATATATATATATTTCTGCAACCTGCAGTCTGGCTCTTCCCTGTTTCTCATTAATGAAGAGCTTCTTCCTTGCTTCATGGGACCTCAGCCCTGCTTCTAGGAGCCTAATACAAAGTATCCTAGCAGTGCACTTCGCACCTGCACTTAATGTTTCCCATTCCTTTTGAAGTTCACTTGATGTCATCCTTTGATTCACGAAAAACTGTCGGATAAGTTAACGGTAATCTCTGGCATTAGGAATTAAAATGCATGTATGCATATGTATG
>JAODLD010000038.1:9917984-9931457 GCA_026781065.1 Mormyrops boulengeri
CCCCCCCCCCCCCCCCCCCCCCCCCCCCCCCCCCCCCCCCCCCCCCCCCCCCCAAAGGAGCATCCCACTGAATGTGAAGCTTCTAATGTTATGGAGAATAACTCAAAAGTACCACCAGCTAATTAGAAAGTCACATTTGCAATAGTAGATATACCAAGCCCTTACCCTGGCCGATGTTATGGACTCCTATTGACATCCCCAGGAACTTTGACTTGGTCCAGATGTGGGCATTGAACTGGATGTTTTTGGTAAAACACTCAGCATAGAATGCAGATACTGTGGGGAAAAATTGCAGTGTCACAACTGATCAGCGTCACAGGGGATCAGCATCACAGCAGATCAGCATCTCCAAGCTCCGCATGCCGGTCGCCATCATCAGGGACTCACTAGGGGGGTGGTGAGAGACCTGTTCCGCCACGAAAGACACACTGCTCTTCCCACAGCAGGGTACTGGGCCCTCAGATACCGGCTCCTAGCCAGAGTGTACAGAAAGAGTCAGAAAGAAGAGAGAGAACTCTGATACATTCCTAGTGTGAGTGGATATGAGAGGTTATAGGGTCACAATGGTGGGGCTAATATCAATTATTATTTCTCAGTGGATTTTCTTGGGGCCAAAGGCCTTGGCTCTGTCCCTCTGGCCTGCATGGGCCGTCTCACCACAGGTGCCGTTTCCTCGCACTCAGAAGGAAGATCCCAGTGACAGAGGAAGATCTCTCCCAGGATGGGGTTGTAGGGCTTTTTGGCCACTGAGCCTTTCCTTCCCGCGTGAAAGGCAGACAGGTACCACTTGACCACGTGCACCATGCGATCCCTGGGGTCAGCCTGGTCTGCAATACTGCAAGAAGGGGTCAAGGGGCATGGAGCATGTAAAATACATATATGCTGGAAGAAGACATGGGCACGAAATCTATTAACTCAGTGGTTTCCAAACTTTTTCAGCTGGGGACCGAAAAGGGAGACCTATCATCTGCCTGGGACCCAAACCCAAAATATATAATGAAATACCATTAAATGTTAACAATATAAAAAGATAAACATAAAGAACCAAAAGTTGAAGTACACAAACAATATTCTTCAATTAAATATTTTCTTTTTAAAGATTGGTTTTAATTTTATAATTTGTATTGCTTTTGATGACAATTAATTCACCGCTCTATAAATCCCTCCATCTTTCAAAAAACATGAAAAACAAAACATATACAATGGAACATCTGACATAACAATGAAAAAGCTTCCATCCATCGTATGAAACCGGAGTACCCGGAGTAAACCCCACGACGACATGGGGAGAACATGCAAACTCCACACACACACAGAGCCATGGCGGAGACCCAAACCCTGGCCCCAGAGGTGTGAGGTGACAGTGCTACACACTGCACCACCCTGCTGCCCCAACAATGAAAATACAGATTCATTTTTGAGTCAAGACAACACACCGACAGCACTGAACAATTATAACATCCCGAATGTTTCCTCACCTCTCACCCCACCCACACTAAAGGCCTTTTCACACCCCCAAAAACAACTCTGACATTAATTGGAAACAAACTAATGTATTTCTATGAAGGCTTTCATACCAAGTCTGACACATCTGCGTTGCCATGACCCGTCATTTTTTTGTTCAGAGACAGTTCGATTTCTGCCGTTTTCGGATGTGTTAAAAAAAACACAATGAGTGTAGGATGTCAGTTTTTACACAAGTGATTAGATTTTTTTAATAGGAAGGAAACTATTCATCTGGCTTACAACACAAGCCTGTAATGAAAGGCAACACAACCGAATTTTCTTTGATTTTATCAAAAGTGGGTAATACCAATGTTCAGTGCAGGTTCTACCCTGACGATAAATAATAATTAAAAAACTGGGGGTGGGGGATTTGCCTGTAGATGGATCGTGCCGTTTTGGGCAACTTCCCCTTTCTCCCCACTTATGGGTGACCCTGCTCAATAGTAGTTCAAATCCTACTCCTTATAATAAAAGTTGTACTCACAATGTTACATTTTTTTTTTTTTTAATATTTTAACATTAGAATTGATTCTCAAAATAAAAACATACAGATCAAAACAACTAGTAGCCTGTCTTATTTGATGACAAGGAGCTAAGGTCCTAAGATATGGTATTTGCAGCTATTCTGGATACTTGTGACCATGTTGGTCATTAATTTAAGGTTTTGTAATATGCCACCTGGATTATATTAGATTGTGCAGGCTACTTCCTAATATTTTTATTTTGCTTGATTTATAGCCTTATCTGTATACAATTAATATCCGATAAAAATACAATTATAAATAATCATTAAGCACTAATTTCTGTATTCCTCTGGTTAAAAACTGTTAATAAAATGTTGCTGCCATGTTTGGAATATTAATTTTGCTTATCCTGAAATACCGCTAACCTGCTTTCTGGAATATCCCCTGCAGTTAGTTAACTGATATCAGATAGACACATCCAAAGCTCATTTTGACCAAACAATGGTTGTTGTAAGTATTATCTTTTATAGAATTAGATGGATCCAGTATATTTGCCTTTTTCTTTTCACTTGAAGAAAAACTCGTCGTCACGGCTGCTAGTGCTTGTTGCTAGTTCATAGTTTCTTCTGGTACGGAAACTTTCTTAAATCAACTGAGAAAATTTTGCATCCTAATTGGTCTGGAAAGGTTTTGATTTCATATTTGCATCTGAATTTCGCAAACACGTTGTTTTTTTCATGTAATGTTCAGTGTGAAAAGTCCTTAAGACACACAGACACATACAATTAACGCACCCGACACTAACTTAACCCTGAACTTACTCTTCCACTGTCAAGTCCTTGCCTAGTCCTTATGCTCAGGGTGCTTTGTTTGAAGGCGTCGATGTAATTTGTTCACTTTAAAACTTACTTGGTACCTCTCCACACAAAACGCATTAAGGATGTTCCTCCTCATTTTGTAAGGCTTAAGTGAAACCAACTGATTGTTCATTATATTTATCTTTGGACGTTTCAACGACTACTTGAAATACTAGCTATTCTGACTTAACGGCTGACTGACTATATACTGTACACTCACTAAATTAAAATGATGAACAGAAACAGGCCACTCTGACTGGACAGAAAGTATCCAATATGATAAAGTTTCAACTTGATGATGGCACAGTGACCAATCATTGACATGCTGTGCTCGCAGCATCCACTGCAGTTGCTTGTTGTTTGACAGCTCCGAGGATAGACCTCATATGCCATATTATAAATCAGGTTTTTCATGGTAAAATTGGCGACCCACCATAACTGCGACCGCGACTCATATTGGTTCGCAACCCACAGTTTGGGAACCCCTGTACTGCCTGACCAACATACCTGACAAACAAATCCGGGTGTGCGAAGAAATCTGCATACATCTCCAACAGTGACCGTCTCTCCAGGATAAACGTCGGCAGGACCACCTGAGGCAGAGATGACGGTAAATTCAAGACCCACTGAGGGAGTGAGGTCTGCAGCCAGGATGACAGGTGCTCCAGTCTGCAAACGGCGGTCTTTCATAGAGGCGGGGGCGGTTACCTTGGTGAGGTCCATCCCTAGCCGCACCTGGGACAGCAGGTGCATGATGACACTCTTGTGCTCCTCCACGGACTCCCCTTCTGGGTCGTCATCACGGTCGTCGTGGCTGTCAAACTGGTCTGCAGACGACATGGCCAGGGCGTCAGCGCGCAGCCCCATAAGAAATCCGACAGTGGCATCTGCTTGAAGGATGGCCCTGCTCACTATACTGTCACACCAGACTGGCCTTCCGCACAAAGCCGTCTTAAAAGGGAAGCAGCTTTCACACCAGTGTAACCAGCTAGGAAATGATGTAATGTCACCCTGGAAACATTTAAATATGTCTTATGACAGCATTAAAGATACCATATAAAAATGATCACATCTTAGCATTTCCCCTCATCAGAGTAACGAATGGGAAATGTAACAGGGAGCCAGAATTAATTAACACAGCAGCTTGAAATGGATAATTAAAATAAGAGGAAAAAAACTGAAAAATGGTCAAACCAGTTTATGTTAAGTAGCTCTGTTATCACATGATCACAGCTAAAGCCAAAATGTTGGCACTTCTACTTATGTGAAACCAAAACCAGGAGTAAGAATTGAAAAGGCTTGTTCCCTAAGTCAGTGTTAAGAGGAAGCATTTTGGGATGTGGTTCTGATCCTGTAATCAGCAGAATCTCAAATTCCAAAAGCCGAAAGGAGAAGGGTCCATGACAGAGCGCCACCCTGAGGACAGTACCTGCATCCGTGGTGCCGTTGGACATGGAGGAGTTGAGAGAGTCGTTGGTGTGCGGTCGCTTCAAGGCAATCCCTGTGCCACTGTGGGGTGTGGGACCGAGTGGCAAGGAGGAACTAAGGCGAGAGAGAGGCCAGGAGGCGTTACTGCAGGCCGCACTGACACCGCGGGATCAGTCAGCACTGGCGAGTCAAGGGCACTGTAAAAGCACTGCCATCTACTCATTACCCTCGGAGCTAAAGTCAAAGTATCTTTCAAACAAACAACGACGAAGAGTCCAATGTGGGCAAATCCATTCCTAACCCTCAATTTAAGAGTAATGAGCAAATGCTCATCACCTTTGACCTTTCGATTACATATAGTGGCCCTGAATGGGGCTGCTGGCTGTCCTTTGCCCCCGGATGGCCCCAGGGCAGAGGGACTCACTCTATACAGTGCTTGGGGGAGGTGCTGCTCCACTCGTCGGCGTCATAGAACTCATCCTCGCTACTGGAGTAGGAGAAGTCAGGCACCGTGTTGGAGGAGAGGTTTATGTGGCTCGGGGTGGTGATGCTGCTGGTGCTGGGGGCTGAGGGACCACTGCCTGTGGAGGGCAAGGACAGGGGCCACCATTGCTTACTGGGTGGGTCTGGGTGGCTCTCAGAATCACGATCTTTATTGTTTGCAAAGTACCAAGTCTACACGGAATTCCCTCTTGATGCGGGTGTCAACACAAAGAGATACACAAGAGATAAATAAAAATATATATAGACTATAAACAAGCAAACTGCAAGTAGAAAGGATGTCCAAAATAACAGTGTTCATCAAAGTGTACCTGTGCATGTGTGTACTAACTGCAATCATGGAACTGGGAAAGGTTCGGACTCAGAAGGATTATGGCATGGTATGAAGTTCATGAATATGGTTTTTAACTTAAGCAACAACTAACAGCAAACCGCCTTTCCTTGATAATTCCATTTAAATACCAGAAGGGTGTTCTGATCACAAGTCCCAGGCACCCCTTATTGGGCATGAGGATGAAGGTGAGGTACCTGTGCTGTTTGGCGTTGGTGTCTGCAGGCTGCCCATCACTGTGATCACAGGTCCCACTGCCAGGGAGGAGGGCCGCTGCTCTGCCTTGCCCGTCTGTGCACTGTCTACATGAACAAGGAGAGAAAACGCAATGGATCAGTCACCAGGACAGGCCTACAGAACACGAGGACGCCAGACCATGTCCCAAACAAGGTCCATAACAGGCCTGGGAATCTGTGTACCTAAGCCAACACCACACAACAATGACAAAAAAAAACTACAGAACCGACTGCACGGCTGTCGCAGAACCCAATTAGATGACTGAAGAGACTCACTACAGTGCACATATAGAACCAATTGCAAAAAAGAGTGGGAATCTACAGTGAGAACAAAGGCAGCTAAACCTACCTGCAGGAAGGGTAGTCTGTGTTGGCATGCTGCTGACTACAGTGGTCTCCAGAGGGCTGGGCTGATATATCCCATCTACTGGGTTGATGGTGCTCTGCAAGCCAATGGTTGGGGTGGAAGGTAGAGGGTGGAGACAAAATGAACCAATGAAGACGAGAGACATCATCTTCTGGACAGGCAACAAAAACTGTGGGGAAACCAGGCCTGGTGCTGGTCTCCCTGAATACGGCGTCAGTACTGCAAACACATGGAGGGCTAAAACAGCAACACTGGCTCAGAATTCACTAGAAGAGCTGAGCAGAAATGACCCCCTTCCATCATCTGTACTGTGTCAAGCAGCCTGTATGGATCAATCCAATCCAGCTCTAAAAGTTGACACTCATTCTCCAAAAGGCATACATGCACTGCTAATCTATCCAAAGCACTTTCCAAGCTGCACTGTTCACATATTAACAATCTGAAATCATACATAATTAAGAGCTTCCAAAAGCAGCACAGTACTGCCGGAGGGTGATATGTCAGGCAGGAGCAGCGGCTCCTTTGGAAAGGCAGGAGGCATGCTGAGGATGGTTCAAGAGCAAAACCTAAGAGTGAGTATTGCTGTTTGTCAAGGAAGACATTCACACACCCACACACCCACATGAGGCGGTCGTCACAAACACGAGAGAGACAAATGGCAGACACAGCAGTCTTAAAGTCTGACAATAGTCAGTCATGAATGAGTTTGTGAATGCTGGGGTTTCTGGAGGTCTGCTTAATCCCCACACTGCCCACGGGGTTTCTGGGAAGGGAGAACCTACTCCAGACCAGCAGCTCTGTAGGATGTTTCTCGTGTAATCTATGCTGTCTTCTCTGTTCTTGAATTTCGTGTCTCACCTGTCTGGAGTTAGTCATTTACATAGAACCTCACCAAGAGGCAGAAGAGTTTCTGGATTTGGACCTGGATCGTACTCTTTAACTAATCAAGAATAATAGCCAAAGTGCATTCCCATGACAAGAATGACCTTAAGAAGTATGAAAAGGATGAGAAACAGGTTTATCATACAGTTGCACGAAAGGAACCTACAGCCTGGTCCAGACTCATGTGGCAAAAGGGAAAGATGTTACAGAAATGATGAAGGGCGCTAAAGGCATTTCCCTCAGGGTGAAAAAATGTGAAGGCTTGAAAGGGATGCAGGAGTAAAGAGATTTCTACAATGCAAATCACAAGAGGATGTCCAAAGTGTCCGATTGGTTCCTTTAGAAAATGGAGTTAGTTGAAAAAAGAAGGGAGAAGGTTTTCTGGTTTTTACTCCACGGGTCAAAACTTACTATCAATCCGTTTGAGTGTTGCTGTTCGTTACTTTGATCCTTAAAATTTTGAGAAGAAAGCATTATGTGAAGAAATGATAGCGAAACAAATTCAACTATCTGTCTGGAAGGGCCGGGGAGTCATTACTGTGTACATCTCATTTCAAGCACTAGCATTATTTTAGAGTCCAGACAATGTTTGTGGGGGGGGGGGGGGGGGAACAATTAACAATGAAAAATAATAGCAAAATATTAAAATTCTGGGTTTTGTGTGGGAAGATGATAAAATTTCAAAATGGGTTATGGGGGAAAGTAATAGGAGCTGAATTAACGCACAGAGCACACTCAAACTAGCGTATCCCCTGGGTACAAAGACAAACGTAAGCCAACATAAGTCAAGCACACATATATTTGATTGAATAGAAAGTGTTACCTTGGCGATTTGTAGCAACACAATACAATGCTTGATAGATTCTACCATACTCTGGGGGAAAAATAATAAAAAAAATGCAGTAAATAAGTGTTCATGTGAAAAAATAACCCTAACCAACAGAAACGGCAGCAACGTTATAAAAGAGGATCATACTCACACAGGTAGTTCCTTTTAGATTTTCGATTTTCTGTTAAGGGAACAAACATGTAAGTAAATAAAAGGGCCCGGGTGCTCAACTGACAGTATCATCTCCAAACTTAAGACTATTTATCAGTGTACGTGCAAAATGGTGTCCTCGAGTGACCAGACAGAGTATAATGTCTCCTCAGTTAAATGAGCTACAAGACCGTGAACATATTACAGTACTCGGGTACATTTCCTGCTCTGAACACAGAGTGAAACAGCGATTTGCACGAGTATGCATCAAAAAAGCATGACCTCTGCATTTACGACTTACTCTGCGTGACTCATCTTCTTTGCAGTCTCTGATTTTTTCATCGAAAAGCTGCGAAAGCAAAAGTAAATAAGGCTTAGGTGGAGGGTAAGAGAACAAGCGCTGCAAACCAGAATTAAAAATCACGAGGGGCTTTTGCACTCAGAGTTCAAAAAAGAACAAATGTGACCAATAACACAAGCCTGTAGCTATATACAAACGAAAAAGAACAAACAATGACAGCCTAGGTTTGTTTATGTCCTGCAATCCTTCCCCTGCTGTCTCGGTTTACGGTTACTGAACAAAAGCAACAGGTCAGTCTTAGGTGGCCTAATAGGCCATATCATTTAATAAGCAATGAAGGCAGAGGGCAGATGGTGACGTTACACATTAACCTCAATAAAATACTCGTACCTTTAGCTGGTCGATCAGAATCTGCAGGTAGGCATCCGCCTCTGCAAGCTTCTTATCGAAATCTTGAACGCTGGGAACGAAGCCTGCCTCTGCCTCCTGAAACACAAAATAAGGAAATGAAACATTAAAAAACACAAATAAATCGAAGGATCTCCAGCTCCATTGAGGAGGAGGATATCTGAGCAGGAGGGAAACTGCCCTTTTTCAAAACAGCCACCAATGAAATATAGCTGTGTTCATACAAATTAATTCATCCACCCCCGAGCCAATCGACTGTGTTTCTTATAGATTTGTGCTAGTGCAAAGCTTTGATTGGACGGTGTTTGCATACAGGCTACTCACAGGAGCAACACAATTCATCAGTGTTAAGAGAAACATCACAGGACTCCTATATACACCACAGCAGCAGATCAACAACCAGCAGAAGTCATCATGGCTACAGAAGTCCTACATCTATCGCTTGAGTTTTACTTCCTTTTCTCTGTTCTCCTGTTTTTCTCACAGGTGTCTATGATATTGTTCTTGCGGCTACATCCTCGCTGGGTATTTTAGACCAGCAAAATACCCAATAGCTAGGATAGCAGGCAATAAAGTCAGTTGAACAACTGAACACATGAAATATCACTGAAGTAAAGCCCTTAGCCTGGTCTTGTTAATCAACAAAGCTGGTATTCTGCAACACAGATACTGCCTGACTTGCATTAAGTCTGGCTTGTGCAAGACAAACCTCATGTGAAATCTTTCTGTACAGCAAACACATGACCTTTAGCAATCACAGAAAAAGTCCCAGATTGTCAAAGGATGTCATTCACCACAGGAAGCCCGTGACGGGCAGTAGGGCTACAGTAAACCTGAAGATACCTACAAGATGCGGTTTTTGGTTTGATTTTTGTGGTCAGTGTCCTCATCTAGTGGTGGGGATCGAAACCCGGTTCCAATTCAGAACCAGTTTTGATAATTGTGATGCATCGGAATTGTGCATCTCCAACATAATTGATTCCTCTAATGATTCTTCCAGACTTTCACATGACGTCACACGCCGCGACTTGAATTCCACATCATGGAGAGGAAGAAGCGGTCTAAGGCGTGGTTGCACTGTAGTAGGAAAGATGACCACTGTTTAGTTTGTAACCAGTGCAAAGCCGTTTTAACTTGCTGCTAGTGGTAACACTAGCAAGCTCTCAACATGGCAATCAATTCCTAGAATGCCATGTGTTCGACTCTCAGCGCTCTGTGGTCTCCACAGACAAGGGTAACTAACTACAGTGCCTTAACCTACCGGTTACGGTGCATGTGTGCTTGTCAGTGTTATCATATAATGCAGTGTTATTTATAATAATATTTTCATATTTTGAACCATATTATTTATAGTTTAAATAAAGGATTGGTGGGTAATTTTTCAGGTGTTCATGTTCACCATGTAAAAGTAGGAGAGATTCGGTTCTGACAGCTAATAAAACAGCTGCTTTTGGTGCTGAAAACTGCCCAGGACTACCGTTTATTTTTTATAAATATGTAGCTAACCAGCTCTAATTACATGCCCACAAAATTATAATCAGTGATAAATTAATATATAGTAATTTTACTCTGATCAGGAATTAATAAGGGAATCGATAAAGAATCAGACTGATAAGAAGAATCAATAATGGCACTGACATCAATAATTTCTTACTGATTCCCATTCCTATAGGTCAGTGTTTCCAAATCGGGTCCTTGGAGACTCTCAGACCATCCATGGTTTTAGTTTAGGTGATCTGCTATGGCATCTTTTCTGAAGTTACGGATACCGTAGAGAATTTCGCAATACGTGTGAAATTAGTGTAATTCTTGATGGGGAAAGGGGTTTCATAGGAAGGGTGTCAGGACAAAACCAGGCTCCTAAATCTCATCTGCCTGTCATTTTCCTGAATAAACATCAATAAAGAAGCAAAAAGCGATGGATCTACACTACCAGTTGAAAGTTTTTGCACACACCGAGGTTTTCTACATTTGCATGTTACTCACTTAACATTTACCAAAAAAAAATACAGTCAATATTGTTTGCTAACAAATAAACTTATAGTATGTTTACCATTTGAGTACTTTTATTAGCAAGAAAACATATCTTTGATTCATTAATGTAACATCCTCTAGCAGTTATAACAGCAGATAGAATTCGAGGCATTTGAGGGACATTAAATATTGCCGTTTCATGGGATGAAACAGTTAGCTAGTACACAACCCGTTAATTAATAGGGTGCCAGATATGCACTGTTATATAGTCTTTCCATTATATAAAGGAAACTTGTTTTATTTGATTGTATTTTCATTTATAGTTGTTCACTCAACTTTCCAAAGCTTAACAAGAATAAAAAAGAATCTGCAGTTTATGAAATAAACGGAAAAGTGTTAAAAATCTGTGGTGTGCAAAAACTTTTGACTGGTAGTGTGTGTTTCATACCACCCCGTCACTCGACTTGGAGGAGCCCTAGATGGAACCAGTGCTGTGAGTGCTCACAACTGGCTGGTCTTTACCCCACTGGGGATGGGCGGGACTCATCGCCAATAGAGATGCTCGTTGGCCTGTTTGTCATGTGACCGCCTCGGCCCAGGGACAGAGTGAGACTTGCCCTGTCTCTCACCCAGCATCCACACATGCTTTTACCATGTAAGCACTTTTACCACCATCTGCCAGGTTTTCTACTTATGCATAGATCTTATACTGAAATAATCAGATAACACCCACTACCATCATGAATGCAGTGTTGATATACTAACCCAGTATGAAAAGCACATTGTGAGAATTTCACCGTAGGTGAAACTTCGTGGAAAGAAGCCCGTCAGTAAGCGGAGGAGAAATGTTTTTGGTCTGACACTCCCTGAAAGGTCGTCATTCTGCTGAGTGTGTGGACTCTGACCTGGATGGATCAAAATGCTTGACAAGGTTCCCACTCAGGAGGGTGGGACTGCTTTCTGTATTAAATGGATCTCTGGCCTCAACGTAATTCGATAAAAAAATGCCTGGTGACAGCAGATTATGTTGCCAAGACATGTGGTCTAAAGACACAACTGGATTATAAGGATCAAAGTCTGATTCTCGGTACCCCTTGCCTCCCCCCACCATATCAAATTAGGGTGAACTGGGATCAAAGGTAGGTTGTCACTGCAGGAACACAAACGCTTTGTGATCCAGCTGCATAGCTTGGACCAGAAGCCAGAGGACCTGGTTCCACAGGTTTAGGAAAGTCCGGATACAATGGAGATACTGGCCGACACAAATCCGTAACAGGACTTATGCTACCTATTACGTTAAGGTCTTCTGTGGCTACTAATGTTTTAACAATGAGTCCCATTCACCAATTTTCCTTCACATATACAAGTGATGCTGAGACCCACACAGACTTTAGTACAGTGCAGAGCCTGACCGCCTGATCACATGCCTCCAATCTAGAAGCGTCATGTCCAGCATTAATTACGCTACTTATAATCATCACTGTTTGTCATATTAAAGGCATACATTTTTTGCAAATGGGGGATTTTTTACAGGTTTGCTACAGAACAATAATATATCCAACTTAGCAATGCAATCAATAGGCAAACTCTGAATTTTGATCTGTTCCCCAGCTAGTGATACATGGCACAGTACTTTATACTGTTGCTGGCCGATGGCAGTATCCACCCAGTCACAGTTCCAGTCTCTGTAGTGATCGTGAGCGTAAACATCACGTACAGTGTTGAACTATATAATTTTTTCCTGTATTTAAATTTTTTTCCCCAAGCCTCATCATATCTACTAGATGCCCACGTGTGTTTTATGAATTCATATTCAACCTACGATATTTTCAATTTCCGATGAGTTCAACGGAACATAACCCATCGTAAGTCGAGGAGCATCTGTATTCCAATTCTCCACCTTCATAGAGAGTGTGTGTGCAAATATTTACATGGCAAGCCTTGTGAATTATTGACTCTGCAAAGGACACATGTACATACACGGATCATTTCCGCATAATTCTCTCCTCCACTGCTGAATTTGACTCAGTGTTGATAAATTCCCCCGGTTAACTCTGTTTAATTGCACTGACAGCACCTTACTTCAATCTCGGCACTATGCAGTGAAGCTCGGACCGATAAATCAAAGAGAGCTGACGATTCCCAGAATCCCTGCTGCCGCATCTTCACCCCAAACGGCAGCCGGGTATATGGATGCTAACCCAAAAAAAAAAGCCAAAGTGTGACGTTTGTGGCCCCCTGCCTTCGGAGGAGTATATTTCAGTGTCTTTGTTGGAGGACCATAAACATTGGAGGTCTCAAGCAATGTAGTCAGAGGAGCCAGCAGAAAATTTCTGTCCCCCAGACCCTCCCCGCCACCCGATAATCTGCCCCGAGTCTTTAGAAATCAGAGCATGATGACAGTATTTACATTCAACTGTCGTTATGTGGCCACTTACTGAACACTGTGAGCAACAATGTTGGTCAAACCACGAAACGAGTCACCGTATTTGCAGGAACTCATCCTTCGAGTCCGTAGCCAGTACGTGCTGGAATACCTGACTCGCTAAAGAATGCGCGGCCGGGCAGGAAACAGCCGGTGCCGGCCGTCTGACTAACAGCACCCTCAAGAACACAGCAGAGATGGGGGGTGCTGGGTTTCAGACCAAGCATGTGACAATTTGTAAGAGGAAAAAGGTGTCGGCTTGAGTGAGCAGATGAGGCCGACATGTGGAGCACATGTAAGAGGGACTTCAAACAGTAGCAGCACCAGCGAAAAGCGGCAGCGAGTGACAGCGTGATACGCCACAGATTGGCAGCGTAACCTGCGGAAAAGCAAATCCTGCAGATACTTGGGGGGGCTGACGGAAATGTGCATCACGGTGTCACGGACACAGTGGGGTGGTCTCCACAAACACACAGATCACAGATACCCTAACCCCTCTCTGAAAGAGCCTCCTTCCTGCAGCGTGTCCTAATACTGCCCACTGACCCCACCCGCCCAAAAAAAAAAACTTCAGTCTGCTTCCTCCTCCATCTCCAACCCTGGGTTTTAAAAAACATCATGACCCACTTAGGCCTGGCAACCCTGACCCTCAGTGACTCCAGCAGCATGGTTATTATAAAACCTCACCGTGTGACTATCCTTGTGGGACAGGGCAGTCCAAACTGGACCCCTGACAACTAACGGGGGGGGGGGGGGGGGGGGGGGGGGGGGGGGGGGGGGGGGGGGGGGGGGGGGGGGGGGGGGGGGGGGGGGG